>OZ020607.1:71864886-72104859 GCA_963971545.1 Philophylla caesio
GTATCTTGCTTCCTTCTGCAACTCACGATAACGCTCGCGTTGCACCCGATCGCAGTGTGGCCCTGTTGACAGTGTGGTTCCACTTCCGGAAATTTCGATCTTTTGATTATTGCTCTCAGGAAGCAGGAGTGCAATTCGGGTGGCGAAGTGGGCGACTGCCTGTTGCGATTGCAGCTTTCCGACCTCGAGCTTTCCTTATACCCATTTGCGCGCGCTTTTTGCTGCACAGAGGCGCGTGTGGATCTTAGCGGCTACATGAAAATGATCCGGGTCGATGTTGGCTCCTCTGGACACTGGAAGCATGCCTTCCGTCTATCACAACATGGTCGACCCTGGTACTACAGACTACCATATTTCAGGCCCCGGCTAAGTCGATCAGTCTCAATCCGTTATCGGACATTTAGTCGTGGAGAATGAATTTTCCGACTGTGGAACCAAAGATGCCCTCCTTGCCCACCTTGGCGTTGAAATCGCCAAGCACGATTTTTATATCGTGGTGGGGGCACAGCTCATACGTGCTGCCAAGGTGATCGCATCGTCCTTCTCTTCCATCGGGGCGAGGGCGTAAATTAGGGAGGTGTTGAAGAATCTCGCATTAATGCGGATTGTGGCGAGACGTTTGTAAACGGCAGTACTTTACGACGCAGTCTCTCTCTCAGCACAAAACCGACAGCGAATTTGCGCTCCTTTACATGGCAGCTGTAGTAGTTTTTTTTAGGGGTATAGAACTTCGAATTGAAATAAAACACAAGAAAATCGTTTTAAGGTCCATCAATTTATTGGAAGGATAATTTTATTTCTATTCCAATTCTACAGGTCCAATTTTCAACCACTTTTTCGAGCATATGGGGCCGTATGTCGGCAATAACGCCACGAATGTTGGCTTCCAATTCCCCTAACGTTTCTGGTTTGTTGGTGTAGACGAGCGACTTCACATATCCCCAAAGAAAATAATCCAATGGTGTCAAATCACACGATCTTGGTGGCCAATTGACAGGTCCATTCCGCGAAATTATGCGCTCAGCGAATGTTTCCTTCAATAAATCGATTGTGATGTGCGCTGTGTGGCATGTAGCGCCGTCTTGTTGGAACCACAACTCATCCACATTCATGCCATCCAATTCGGGAACAAAATAGTCGGTTATCATGGCTCTATACCGGTCTCCATTAACGGTAACTGCCTCTCCAGCATTATTGCGGAAGAAGTATGGCCCAATGACTCCACCAGCCCATAGAGCACACCAAACAGTCAGTTTTTGTGGATGTAATGGCGTTTCAAGGGTCTCATGTGGATTCTCTTCACTCCAAATGCGGCAATTTTGCTTGTTGACGTAGCCATTCAACCAAAAATGAGCCTCATCACTGAACAAAATTTTGCGATGAAAATCAGCATCGAGATCAATCTCATTTTCGGCCCATACACCAAAATCACGACGCATTGCATGGTCTCGCGGCTTTAATTCTTGCACAAGCTGGATCTTGTAAGGTCGCAAGCCAAGATCTTTGCGCAAAATCTTCCATAAAGTTGATGGACAAAGCTCCAATTGCTGTGCACGGTGGCGAATCGATTCATTCGGGTCCTCTTCAACACTTTGCTCTACAGCGGCAATTGTTTCTTCGGTGCGCACTGTTCGACGTCTCTGCGGATGCGTATTATCACATAGAGTAAACGTAGTGCGAAAACGATCCATGGTTAACCGAATTAATTGCTCTGATGGACGATTATGTCGACCATAAAATGGACGGAGCTCACGGTAAACTTCGCGAACTGAACCATTATTTTCGAAATAAATTTGCACGATTTGCAAGCGTTGTTCTTTTGTCAACCTGTTCATGATGAAATGGCAAACCAAACTGAACATAAATGACATTAGACACAAAATGCCAGTTTTATCTCTATTCGAAAAACAAACCTGTAAAAAAAACACCCTTTAGATGTCGCAAGGGCCTATCAATTGTTTTCCGTGCCCCGTCCATCGCATCTCTTGGATTGCGGCGATGTCAGCCTTTGCTCTGCTGAGGACATCAACCAGCCGGGCAGAGGAACCTTCCCAATTAAGGGTCCGAACATTCCAGGTACCTGCCCTCAAATCGTATTCCTTTAAACGTTTGCCGTGGGGGGGTCTCTGTGTTCCTTTTCACCGGAGGTATGGTTTTACATGGTAGTTCCATGCTCCTATTCCAGGGAGTAAAAATTGTGAGTTCGTTTATATAGCGAGCCTTTTGCTCCAAAACACGTGTTGGTTACCGTATCTCGCACATGGGTTGCTCACGTTGCCAAGGGTGCACGAACATGGACGTTAGAGTAGGGATTGAGTACAGCCGTGCAACTGTAAACGCATACCCAGAAGCACCACTGTAACCCATTGCAGTCCATATTACACTAAACAGTTAAAAAAGATTAAAAACTTGAGGAATAATTTCGAGTCGGAAATCAAAGGGAATCCCAAATATTTTTGGAACTGTCAAATCAAAAAACTTGCCCCAGGACGCCTCTTCACTGGCTGAGGCTGCAAACCTTTTTTCTGACTTTTTCCATTCTAATTTTATCTCACAGATGGAAACTTCTAGAGATTATTTTCCAGCTGTGGATTCTCCAGTTAATTTTTGGGAGCTTTCCCTATCTTTTGAGGATGTAGTTGACGGCATTATGAGCGTTAAAATTTCTTTACAAACGGATGTTGACGGAATGTCATCTTACCTTCTTAATAATTGTTTGGCCATTGCAAACCCCCTTTTATTAATTTTCAATAAATCACTTAAAAATTGAGAATTTATAGATGCATGAATAGTAACGTTTATTAGTCATATTTTCAAAAATGGGAACAAAAATAACGTTGTTAATTAGGATTGTTTTGTGTCTGGTAGATCCACAGTCACTAATTTAGCATTCTTTTCTGAATATTGTTTTTCTGCTTTCAGCGATCGCCTTCAAGTTGCCACTGTGTATACTGACTTTTCGAAAGCATTTCACAAAGTCAGTCATTCAGTTTGGATTTCTAAATTAGCTAGTTTGGGATTTCATTCAATATTTTTATCTTTGATAAAATCCTACCTTCATCATCGCAACTATGTAGTTGTAGTTGATAATGTTCATTCCAAATCTTTCGTAGCATCGTCTGGTGTACCACAATGTATTTTTTATCAATGACTTTTCGACCTGATGACTTGATGATTTTCTCCACTATTTCGAGTTCTTCTGACTCCGCAAAGATCCAATCTGACCTGGATAATGTCTCAGTTTGGTATCGTATAAATGGTCTGCAGTTAAGTATAAAAAGTGCTGAAATATTCAGAAGGCGAGTGTATATACAAAAGACGTCCGGCGTTCTCGCTAACAAAAGTCGAATGATATTTATTTTCAAAAATGCCGTTTTAGCAATAATCTTATTTGCTATTTACAGTCGAGTTCTTATTTGCTATGGTTACTAACTATTGATTGATTGATTGATGATTTAGGTTGCTCTCACACTGTGTATGAGAGACTGACTTGGCCCGACTTCTAGTGAAGTTATATCGCCATAACTTATTCGGATTTTTAAATTCTGGTTAAATGTTTATTAGGCTTCTTTAATGAATTTCTGTAGGTATGTTGTTTGCTTTAATGCCGCAATGGCGTTCTTTCTGTTTGCTTGATATCCCTGACTTCACTTTAACATACTGCACTGTTATAACTGTATATATCCTGCTATAACTGTATTACGTCGTTTGCTTTAATGCCGCAATGGCGTCGTTTCTGTTTGCTTGATAATCTTTAACTTTTGTTGAATTTGGAAGTGAACCATTGTTTTCTTATTTTCACTGGGGAAATAAGTCCAAAGTTTCTTGATTTCGTATTTTATCTATGTCGGTTGCTTTAATGCCGCAATGGCGTCGTTTCTGTTTGCTTGATCTTTGACTTCATTTTGAAATACCGCACTGTTTGCTTTGTTACACTTTTATCCGGTTGGTATGACCACTGATTCTCTGAACGAGTACGATCGTGTACTGGTTACTAACTAGTAAGCTGGAGTTGGCAGCTGCTTTTTATTTGGTAAACTTATGAAATACTTACATAAACTATTTCTTAAAGCTAAACACGTAACTACAAGCACACGTATTTACTAATAATAACATTAGTGTAATGCTTACAACTCGGCCATCCTGATGGCTAAAATCTCCTGATTCTCATGCCTAGTTATTTCGTACTTGTCATACTTCTCGTCGTTCTACATTTGAACCAAGGTTTTAAGTTTGTGATTGACCACGTACCCTTGTCGGTATCTGGGTTTGCTGAAAACCTTCTACATACATCTCCTACTACGTAACGATCATGCTTTAAGATTTTAGATACTTTGAACGCTGCTTATTTAGCTCAATGCGTCAACGTGTTGTATTCTTTTACCTGCTCTATGCTCTAGTTCATAATCATAGTTCGAGGGTCCATCTGGCGGGTTCATGTCCTTTTTGTTAAGCGTCAAAGTTACTGAGTTACAATCAGTTACGATCTTGAATTTTATACCTTGCAAATAAACCTTTTTAACGCATATATTATTTCCAACGTCTCCAATTCAAGGCAATGGTATCTAGATTCAATGTCGTACGTTTAGAAAAATAGAAAATGGGGTGTAATTTTTTTTTTTTTTTTTTAAATAATATTGAATTGAATCTGACTGAGCTGGCGTCGCAATGTAACTCTGTGACATCGTTCAGGTAATATATTGCCGGCAGGGGTGCTTCCAGCAAATTTCTTTTAAGTGTGCCGAAGGTTTCTATCTCTTTTTGTCCGAAGTTTTTCGTTTTTTTTTTAGTAGATCATAAAGTGGCTTAGCTATCACCGAAAAATCTGGTATGACGTGCGGAAGTATGAACAGACGCCTAAAACACTTTGCACTTCTTTTACTTTTTTGGGAATAGCAAAATTTGCCCTTTCTTGTCTGCCTTTATGCCTTCGCCTGTTATCGAATACCCCAAACAAGAAATTTCTGATTGAAGAAATTCGTATTTATCTAACCGTAATTCTAATTTGTTTTCGACTAAGCACTGGAAAACTTTCCATATAATACGCATCTGTTCTTCAAAAGCCTCTGTTGCTACCATAATGTCATCAAGATATACATATTATTACTTCGTTACATAATTTCAAAAATCCATTTTGAGATTTTATTTAGTAGCCTGTCTAGCAAGTCGTCTATCATGGTACAGGGTAGTTGTCTTTAGCCGTAATTTTGTTCAGTTTTCTATAATCGACGCACATTCGTAATTCTCCTATCTTCTTTTTCATCAACGCTATCGGAGAAACAAAGTCTGACTCACTAGGCCGTATGTACCCTTTCCCTATATATTCATCTAGTATCTTTTGTAATTCTGTATTTTCACTGTACGATAGTCTTCTAGGGGCACAACCGAATGGCTTCGCCCTTTCTAATACTAACTACATTTCTTTTTTAATTTTAGGTTCATCTGGTACATTTATATATTTTCGGCGAAATATCTCTAGAAACATTTTTCGGTTCTTACGCACTCTACTTCGCTCACATCTTGTACATCTATTGCTAATAATTCATCAAGGGCTTTACCTTTGTTACTCCTTCTGTTAGCTATGCCCTCATCCACTTCTTTGACCTTGCTCGTATTTTCACCTACACTTTTCTTTATTGCATCTGAATCACAACGTTGTTCCTGTTCTCAACTTTGTCAACAGCATTTCGTTTTCAACCGTTAGCTAACGGTTAGCTAACCGTTACACATGGACTAACCAAAATTTTTTTAAATCAACATTTTTTTTAATTTAAGTATTTTATTTTACAATTATAATCAAATTACAATGTTTAAGCTTATATTAATTATTAAGAATTTCTAAACTAACATTAATTAGTAATATATACATTTTTGTTTTAAAGAACTATTTTCTATGTCTACATAACTTATATCTATTCTGCCCCGAGGAACGTCATCCTTCAACCTGCAATAGCCATATGATCCAGTAAATATTGCTAAAAATATAAGAAAAAATAAAATAAAGTTATCAATCAAAAGTAGAAAATTTTTATACAAAATATTAATATTTTTAAAAGAAAATCACTTGAACAGAAAGATAATTGACTGTTATTGCGAATAATAATCGGCAGCGGCGCTCATTGTGTTCGGACGTGGTTTTGGTAGCTCTCTATTTTAACCTTCGTGCTATATTTGTTTATTATTTATGCACATCAATTACTAATTGTGAGACAGTGACTCTTTATGTGCATTTTATAATTTTTAATTAAACATGCCTTGCACCTGCGGCCATAGAGTTGAACGCACACAAACAAAAGTACAATGTGCAAAGTGTAATGAACTCTTTCATATTGAGTGTGTTAATATTTTGCCGGCTGATGTTGAGTTTTTGCTTAACTCCGATAAACCTTTTTTTGCAAATCGTGTGCTGCTGCTCGGCGCGGTTCTATTCGTACTCCCCCGCCGCTCTCTAACCCCGTTGAATGTTTGATTGCTGAACGTGCTACTATTTCGTCATATAAGAGTCTCAATAACGGCCTCGGACAACAACAACTGCCTAAACAACTGCCAAATTTAGGTAATGTTATTCAGCATTCTGAGAAAGTAAGCAAGCCTAAAGAAACTGCTAGTGATCAATGCATAACAAACGTCGATAAATCGCAACAAGTGAGCATGCAGTCTTTACTAAATGAGCTTATTGCTCTTCGTGCTGAGAACATGCGTGTGATTGCTATAGTCACTGCCCTTCAAGAGGATAAAAAATTGCTAATTGAAAAGACTGAGCATCTACAAACTGAACTTCACTCTCTGCAAAGTAAAATTTGACATGATGAGTTGATTTTGGCAATTGGGATTCTATCTAATGAAGTCAAATGGCTGCGTAATAATGCCTGTTGCTCTGTTAACAATAATATCGTACCATCCGTCATCTCTACCATAACCTCCGCTTCAACTGTTTCGCCTGCTGTCGCTGGAATTAAGTCTGCTGCTAGCAAGGTGCCCGAAATACAGTGGGACGGTGTTCGAAGTACTAGGCGTAAAAAAGAGAAAAGGTCAAGTGATGTAGAAGTGCCGACAAAGAAATGGATTCATCTGTCTTCTTTTAAAAATACGGTGACTGAAGATCAAATTATTTCATATGTGACCAAGAATTCCAGTCGAAAGGATCGTGACGCTGAAAGAACCAGCTGTTCTTTAGGTGGAGGTGTACTAATTGCCGTTCGTCGTAATCTTCGAGCATTTCTAACTACGCTTCAGAACGATGACCCCATTTTGGATCAATTGTGCGTTTGCGTTCGAGGTTCAAATGGACTTAATTCTTTATTCCTAATTGTTTCTTATATTCCACCTTGCAGTCATTTTGAACTTTATAAAGCGCATACATATAATATTGTTTCCTTAGTCCATAACAAGATTGCCGATAATCAAGTTTGCGTTTTTGGTGACTTTAATATTCCTGAAATTACCTGGTCAAATAATTTTTCAAATTCTAATCTTATTGCAACTAATGTCTCAACAACAATTGCATCTTATGTTGTTGATAATATGTTAAGTTTAAGTCTAGTCCAAATTAACAGCTTTGTAAACTTACTTGGCAGAATTCTAGATCTTGTATTTGTTAGTGACAATATCAATGTAACTATTTCCCAATGTATTTTGCCGATTTCAACTCCAGACAAGCACCATGTCCCTTTAAGCGTTGAAGTTAAGTTTTATAAATTCACAACTTCTAAGCTTGAGGAGAGGCTTACTTTCAATTTTCCAGCTTGTGATTTTTCAAAAATTAATGACCTTTTACACGATTTTAATTGGGAAGATTTATTTTTGAATGGAAATGTTGCGGATTGTTATTCTATTTTTAAATGTCATGTTCTGGAAGTTTTTCATAATAATATCCCAGTATTTAAAAATAAGCAGTATAAGCTCCCTTGGTACACAAGGGAATTGAAATCGCTAAAAAATAAAAGAAATAAATTTTATAAGAAGTTTAAGAAAACTAATGATCAATGTTATTTTTCAAAACATCAATACTATCAAAAACGCTTCAACTGTTTGGAAAAATTTCTTTTTAAAAACTATATATTTTGAATTGAATCGAATATCAAGTTGAATCCCAAGAGTTTTTTTTAAATCTAATTTCGTTCTGGACCATGTTTTGTCTGTGGAGCCCAACAACAATAGTTCATTAAATTTTCCCTCTTCAATTAACTTTGGTAATTCGAATCTCACTTTGGACGATGTATCAGAAGGAATTTTAGGTTTTAAGCCTTCTAGTCAAACTGATATTGATGGTTTCTCAGTTCTTTTTTTGAAAAACTGTCCAGCGGTTATTAGCCCTATTAAACTGTTATTTAATAAATCTCTATGTACAGGTACTTTTCTAGACGATTGGAAATTGACAACCATTACCCCAACTTTTAAAGCTGGCAAAAAGAATGATGTCTGTAACTATCGTCCTATCTCCAAGCTATTTGAGAGTATAGTAAAAAAGAAGATGTATTTTGCGACTAAGAGTTTAATTTCACCTAAACAGCATGGTTTTGTTCCTGGTCGTTCCACGGTTACTAATCTGGCAGAGTTCAGTGAATATTGCATAAATTCTTTTTCACTGGGATCCCATGTTGATTGCATTTATATTGATCTTTCAAAAGCATTCGATAAAGTTCCACACAATACTTTATTGTTTAAACTTGCTAGCTTAGGTTTTTTTTCTGTGTTCCTGTGCTGGTTGAAATCGTACCTAAGCAATAGACGTTGCGTCGTAACAGTCGATGGTGTTTCCTCTGAACCTTTCATTGCCACGTCAGGTGTACCACAAGGAAGTATCTTAAGGCCATTGCTCTTCGTTTTATTCATCAATGATATTGGCGAGTGTTTTTCATTTAGCAGATATCTGTTATATGCAGGTGACTTGAAAATATTTTCAGTAGTAAATAGTGCAACCGATGTGACAAACCTCCAAGCTGATTTGGATAATTTGTATCTTTGGTGTCAACAGTCACATCTCTCTCCTAATATTAAAAAATGTTTTCATATGACTATTGCTAAAGCTCGTTACATCAGGCACACATCTTACTCTATTTCGAATACAATACTCAAGACTGTTGATGAAATCAAAGATCTTGGAGTTATATTTGATTCCAACTTCTCTTTTAATAATCACATCAATTTTATTATATCTAATGCTTACTCAGTTTTAGGCTTTGATTTTACTGACCCATATACTCTAATACTACTTTTTTCGTCTTACGTTAGATCTCGACTGGAATATGCAGCGTTTATTTGGAGATCTTATTCACAGTTTTTGATAGATAGAATTGAACGTGTGCAAAAGGTTTTTTTAAAATTTGCTCTACGTTCTTTGAAATTTTCGGATCCCTTACCTTCTTACAATTCGCGTTTGCTTCTTATAAGCCTTAAATCGCTCGAGAAGAGAAGGACAGTTCTTTCACTTTCTTTTGTGTATGGTATAATTAATGGCACTGTTGAGTGTCCGTCTTTGCTCCAAAGTATTAATTTCCTTGTGCCATTTAGGACTTTACGTAATGTCAATCCATTCTATCCGGATAAACTCAAAACCAATTATGCAAGAAATGCCCCTTTGTCGCGTGCACTTTGCGAATTCAACGAGATTTCGAATTCTGTCTTCCTCGATTTTTCTTTATGTAAAGTTGAGTTTCTCTCATTATTATATTCTGCCTTTTGAAATTTGTTATTGTTAATTTATTTTCTGTTATCGTTAAGTTGTAGCTCTAAGTAGTCAGTAAGAACTTTGTTCATTGACTTATGAAATAAATAAATAAATAAATAAAAAAATATTTATACTTGACTTACCACTATGTTTTTTTTTTTGTTGTGGGTTGACGCCCGTGAAGAGGTAACTCTCATGAGTACTGCTATGCCACCATAGCAACATGCACGACTTGCAGCCTCTAGGCTACACCGACGATACTAAACCCTCTCCACCACGACCACTCTCCCCGCGGAGCTGTCAAAAAAGGTATTACC
The DNA here is from genome assembly GCA_963971545.1 of Philophylla caesio. NCBI lineage: Eukaryota > Metazoa > Arthropoda > Insecta > Diptera > Tephritidae > Philophylla > Philophylla caesio. The sequence continues at coordinate 71,874,874 of OZ020607.1, forward strand.
TCACGGGGCTGGTTAGCCTGTTTGCTCCTTACTTGTTACGAGGGCATATTTCATTCCATCTTTCATTTCACTGTAGCATTGGGTCAATAAAGTTTCCTCCGTTTAAAACTGTACGAGTTTGGGGAGAATAGCGAGGACACTGAAACATAAGATGTCTTGCGTCTTCGTCGCTGTCTATACATGTTGGGCAGCGAGGGGAACTATCATGACCAAGTTTGTGCAAGTATTTGCGGTCAACCCCATGTTCCGATGGGAAACTGTGTTAGGTGAAAATTTGTATCTCCATGCTCTTCTCCAGCCATTTGCCGATGTTTGGTATCAGCTCATATGTCCATCTCCCCTTTGGGGAGTTATTCCAGTGAGCTTGCCAGGTTTCTATTAATTTCCTGAGAGATAATGTCTACTGGAATTAGGCCAGCTATAACATAAGATGTTTCGTCTGAGATTGTGCAGAATAGACAGCTGTTAGCCGATAGACAGCTGTTATATTTTTCGCGTAACTTTTCACAAGCATCGCGTCGGCCCAGATTGGTACCGCATACAGCAAGATTGAGCTTATAACCCTACTGTAGAGGATTCTTTTACTTTGCCTTGGTCCTCCTTTATTTGGTATAATGCGCGATAAGCTTGTCTGCACTCTCGATGCTTTCTCAGAAACAAATTCTAAGTGGGACTTGAAATTTAGTCTTGAGTCGATCATCACGCCCAAGTATTTGATAGCGGGCTTCGACGAAATTATCTCTGTTCCCACGCAAATATTAAGAAACTCCACTACCTTTCTGCTGCTTATTAAGAGTGCCTCGGTTTTGTGGTCGGCCAGCGATAGTTGAATTGATCGAATCCAAGTTTTGATCCTCAGTACAGCTTCTCCAGCTGCTGTTTCAATTTGATGCAAATGTTTTGGCACAGTCACTACTGCAATGTCGTCTGCAAAACCCACAACTTTTGTACGTGGAGGCATTTCTAGCCTTAAGACACCGTCGTACATGAGATTCCACAGAAGTGGTCCAAGAACTGATCCTTGTGGAACCCCTGCTGTAACCGCATACCTTTCTGGCCCGTTGTCGCTTCTGTACAGTAGTTTGCGATTCGAAAAATTCCTTATAATTTTGATTATATAGCTTGGAGTACCGATTCTTATTGAAGTCTCTATGATGCATCTCCAGCTTGAGGTATTAAACGCGTTTTTGACGTCTAGTGTCACTATGGCGCAGTATTCTTTTTTCCCGCGCGCCATCTTGTGCCCTCAATCGCTTTTTTTGTGACGTCAACCACAGTTTTAATTGCATTTATCGTGGAAAGGGATTTCCTAAACCCAAACTGGTTTACTGCAAACGACGTTAGCCTGTTACATATAATCATTTCAAGAATTTTTCCAATTGTGTCTAGTACACAAAAAGGACAGTAAGACGGCGGCTCATCTGGGGACTTTTTGCCTTTAGGTAGTAGCACTAGCGTTTGCTTCTTCCATCTTTCCGGGAAATAACCTTCTATGAGGCAAGAGTTAAACGCATATGCAAACATATCTGGACGCTTTAAGATAGCGGCCTTCAGGGCCTTATTTGGTATACCATCCGGCCATGGTGCTATTCTGGTTCGAATCTTCCTGCATGCGGCCAGCAACTCCTCATCAGTTACCCTTGGAACTTCACTTGTTTCATAACGATGAGGGACTGATGGGATGTCTTCGATCCTTTGCGGAAAAAGAGTTGTTATAATGTTCTCAGCATTACTGGGCAAGTAATGTTTGGTGCTTTAACACTTTTAGTTTTAGTTAGCACTACCCTATAAGCGGTCCCCTAGGGATTAATGTCTGCTTCGTCGCATATTTTCTTAAAATTCGCTTGTTTGCTAGCTTTTAAAGCAACTTTTAGGCTTTTCCCGATTTCCTGAGAGCAGTTTGATTTCCAGGAAATTCGGATCTCCCTCTGCTACGTTGAATTTTACGTCTAGCACTTAGACATTGCTTTCTTAATAGTTTTATATCTCTGTTCCACCAAACATTGCTTTCTTAATAGTTTTATATCTCTGTTCCACCAAGGCTTACAACTATGTGAAATGGAGTATATGTACATACTGTGCACATGCAATAAGGCAGTTTTCAAAAGTTCGAAAATTATTTATTAAAATATTTATTAAATTTTATTAAAATATAATGGACTGAAAGATAATTGATTATTCTTTCTAATAGCATCCAATTTTATTTGAAATTTTCGAAAGTTTTCAAAATATTTATACTTGACTTACAAATATGTGAAATGCCGTACATGTACCTACTCTGCAATTAGGCAATTTTTACAAGTTGAAAATTTTCATACAAAATATTAATTTTTAATAACAGAAAGATATTTGACTATTCTTACTAATGATGTGCATTTCTATTTAAAATTAAAACACATTTTTGAAAAATGAGTACTTCACTTAGAACTATGTGATATGCCGTATATGTAAACTATACATGCAAAAAGGCAATTCTCAAAAGTTGAATATTTTAACAAAAAAAATTAACTAAATTTAAAAAAAAATATATTCGACTAAAAGATAATTGATGTATCTTTGTAATTACATCCGTTTCAAATAAAAATTATAACACATATTTCAAAAGTGTATACTTTACTTGCGACTTTGGGAACTGTCGTATAAGTATCCAGTACCTGCACTAATACAATTCGCAAAACGTGCAGATTTAAATATAAAATATTAATTTATTTAAATGAAAATATAATGGACTGGAAGGTAATTTAACATTCTTTTTAATAATAACAATTTCCATTTGAAATTATCGAACATTTTCGAAAAAATAAAACTTGGCTGACAACTACGCATGCATATACATATGTAGTTTGCACAGAATCTCAAAATATTTGCACATAATGGTTCTAAATTTAAATAACAATACAATAATTAAGCTAAATAAACATTTGTTGTTATTACCTTTAACATGCAGAAACAGCTTGTAAAACAGGATGTTGAAAGTTGGAACTGCATTTTAGTCTAAATCTGAGTAAAATATTTGAAATTCATTTTAATTGAACAACGAACCTACCTTTATTTTCCAAAGATGAAACCGCCCCCATGTCGACATTTCCTCCGGTCTCCTTAGAATCCCACTCTCATTTTTCAAACTTGCGGCGGCGCTCTAATTTGCTTTCACCTGAAGCGACACTGCAAAAAGCTGCGCCTTTGAGCTTTGTGTGTATTGATACACCCAACATTACGTCACTTACATTTAACACGCGTCTATAGTGCATCAGCTGGTTAAGCATTAAAGAAAATGCAACCCTGGGCTATATTTTGTGATTTGTTTTGGTCAATCACCCGTCAAAATAGATATATCAAATTTGACGAGTTTGATAATTCTAAATGTAAACAAAATTACGCGTATATACATTTTGCTTAAAATATACATATGTTTTCAACGCAAATAGTGCAAGACGCATCATAATGCACGGGTCCTCAGGAAGCATAACTCCAGGTCGCAAAATAATGGAAAGGCTTTACGTGGTATGCCTTCAAAAATGCAAAAAATGGTCGGAACGCACCCATCTGTTTGTAGAAAGCGACATGCCCAAGCTCTGTTCCAATCGGATATTAAAAACAAGATCCGACTTTTCCCCGTCTTTTATACACAGAAATGGGGTGTATATACATAATATGTACATAAGTATGTATGTTTCCAAATCCCGTTAACGCAAAATTTGTATAAATTGGAAATTATAATTATATAAAATGTAAACAAAAATTGTTTTGTAAACAAAGTTTTACTTGTTATGGACCACATACATATAAGAAAAAACTCCAATCAGCTGCCAACATTATACTACCAGTTTATTGTACCATGGTTCTTAGCTGAGATATTCTGAACTAGAACTTAAGTTCAACCTAAGATTAGATGGTAAAAACGGCCTTTAAACAATTAATAGCGCACAGGTCAAGAACCTTCTTACATGTCGATATATTGCAAATTATCCTCTCACGCTTGAATTCCCCAGTAAGCCCACATCACAGTGGGTATATGCACGCATACGATTGTTATGAAACTCCATGATTCAATAATAAAATGTTCTGTAATAACGCAGCTTGCTCGTTCCCGCATGACAAATCTGCTTCTTAACTCATGAAGAATGTTGCTTACTCTACAATTTTCACTTGATATCACTGACTCGTTTGTCTAATTTATTCTTTTTTCTTTAAATGACATTTGATTTTATTATTGTGTGAATTTGGGCAAGTTTTGCAAAAAATGTATGATATTTCATAACAATGTAGCAATTATTTATCTGAAACATCAAATGTATCTTATTTGCAGTGTGACACATAGAAAGCGAGCGTTTTAGGCAATATTATTTCAACATTGACATTTACTGGCCGTGCAGATGGTGAGAAAATACCAGTTTTGTTTTTATTCGATCACATCAATGATAAACGCACTTATTTGCTGAATATCTTTTCACAGTCAGTCCAGCGGAATATAGTTACATATTTATATATATTTCCATCGCCGATCGACACTAGCTTTTTTCCTGCTGCAGATCTGTGTAAATATAACCGTACATAGGTACAAAATAAAAAATAAGTAAAGCGTAATGTAGCAACTGCAACTATAAAGAGGTTGTTAGGCTGCAATGTGGCATTTCATAGTCACTTGTTTACTTTAATGTATTTGCAACTTAAATCTGTGGAAACGTAAGTACTTGACAGGGCAGCAGCGATAGTCAGTCATCATGGGCACTACGTTAATTGAGGAGCCAAATCAGTTGGGCCCAGCCGGAGAGGGTCAAATGCATGCAATTATTGCCATATAGAATGCATTGAGAGCATCGGTAGAATAACTTAGGAACAGCACCGTCGAAAGCCAGCGAGACATAATAACGGTGCGCGAGAACATTCACCCGCCTGATACAGCCAGCACAGCGCGAATCAAGTCTAGTCACACCAGCGACTTATTCGGCAGCGAACCTCTACGATTTGCCCACTTTTGCCGGTAATGCGGAAGAATGGCCGCTGTTCTATGCCAACTTCAACGATACAACTGAGCAACTCGGGTACAGCCATCGTCAAAATCTAATGCGGTTGCAGAAGAGTCCGGCAAAAGAAGCAGTAACAGCGTTTGAGCGGCCAGACATTCTTGTCAAGCATAAGCTACAAAAGCTACAGCAGTTCCCACCAATCGCCGATCAAAAGCAGGAACAGATTGTGCCATTTTCGTCCACAGTACGCAACACCGTACCCTTTCTAAAATCCGCAAAATGTCACCAGCATCTTGCAAATGTGTCCCTGCTACAACAAATGGTTTGCAAATTTGCCACAAAATAAACAATTTGATTGGGCGAATGCAACGATAGCAAACTTTAGTACGTGGTTAAGCGAGCTGGACAGGGTAGTATGTTTGATGCCAACCAACACATATATTACTATAGGCATGGTGTCAGCTGGCAATCATCGTCGTGTAATGCACATTCAGGAAGAAAAGATAGCAATGATTTTAAAATGCCTGTATTACAGCGGTGAGCATATAACTCCAGCCTGCGTCTTATGACGAGTACCCTAATGATAACACTCTCAGTTCTAACCTTAACAAAAACTATTTGAGTTATCTTATTTTTTTTAATGAGTGGAACCTGTCAGTTTCGAAATTATGTTCGAATTGTCGCTCCCCTTTAGCGACAACTGTTGTGTTTACTTCTGTAGCTCTCGTTGACATGTGTGTGGGTGGTAAGTGGTGTGATCGGTGACGTAGAGTGAAATCACCTGACATGTGCGCTACAGCCAGTATGCAGGTCGCTGAGCATAAGTTGCATTTTCGTACCATGTACTGAGTTATTTTTTTGGTCAAATTATTGATTCCTTTTTGTTACTAGTTCTAATATTTCAATAAAATTTTGATTCTGCGACAGTGCTTAAAATTTCCTTTCTTCAATTCAAGAGATTCTCGATAATCAACATTTATTTAATTTATTCATACCACATTCTTTTGAAATCCAGTCTTAATTTGCATTCTTTTACCATTTGTTCAGCAGTTTAGTTTGTATGCTCGGCCATACAGGGCAAGTTGAAAATATACGTAGGCACATGAAGGTAGCGTGCGATGCCAACCGCATATTCCGTACAATGCAATACGGTTACCTAGAATAGTGTGAACATCCAACGGGATAATCGCGTGATGATTGAAAAATGTGTAGCCCAAGCCGAAAGCGCAGGCTAAAACTAAGCTCGACAATTGTGTGCAAGACAGTACATTTTGAAGACTGAGCCCGACCGGTACCAAAAATCCGCGAAAATCAAAAGAAAAAATATCTATAATATAAAAATGAACTAAAGAGACTATGAGTTATAATTTTTTTGCAACTGATAGTTTATTGGACAACAAATATTTTGCCTCGTTGCTTGAGATTTGCGAAAGTGGGAATGTTTTCAAACTGTTGAATTTGCCGCAATTATGTTTGCAAACGACGTAGTCGTCATCCCATAGTGTCCGGAGTAACAACATGCCTGTGCACGACTTTAGAGTGGAAATGACCTGTTTAGGATGTACCAACAGTGTGGAGCGCGTTTTAACCGATTTCGCAAAATTGCCAAATTAAAACTGGAAGTTTAGAATTTTGTGTGCAAGCTACAAGAAAAGAATGACAGATGCAATGAAATTAAAAGAAACTTATAAATGACAAATTTTATTACTAAATTAAAAAGAAAAAGAAAAAAAAAAACTCAAATATACAAAAGAGTTATTTCCGATGGAAAGTTGTGAAAAAAAAACGTGGTCGAAAATAAAGCAAAGTTACTTATTAAAGTTCTTAATATAAATATATGAAATGAATAATAGTAGTATTTGAAATCAACCGCTCTCGGTAGAGACTTTATAATACATAGATATAGTATATTTACAAAAAAAAAAAAAAAAAAAAATCTATAGTAATTATGAGTCAATTTAAAATATGTATATGCAATGTTATTGCAAAGTCAAAAACTTAGCTATATATAGAAGAAAACTCACGAAAGGTGGCTTCAGATGATTTCCCCTTTAAAGTAATAATAACAAATTAACAATAATACAAAAATTGATATTTTGCCTATAAAGTTATTCTATTAAATAAATAAATTTGTGCACTTTAATTAGTCTTTAATGTTATAAAATCAAACTTTGATACATATAAACTGTGTAAACATACATACTTCATGTGACGTTTTATATATATCTTATCCGTTGCTCAAGTTGTCGCAAAGTAATCATAATTTCTGCCAACTGCGTCTTTCGATGGAGTTTTAGAATTCTGGTATTCGCAAATACAACTTCAAAAAAAAAAAAAAAAAAGAAGCCTATTTTGAGGATCCTCACCTCAAACATGTAAATGAAATTATAACAGCAATGAGGTATTAGCAGAGAACTTGTAAGAAATGAGAAGGCGCAAATGTTACTGTTAAATTATTTTAGTACATTTGACTTCTGAATGATTTCAGATTAAGGGATTCACCACTTCGACATGAAGATACCACAGTAAGAAAGAAAACACAACATCTACCACCAAAAGTTACCAACCACAGTCTAAAAATAGAATTTAGTTATGAAAAAGTAAAGGGCAGATATTTTGAAGTTTCATGGAATTATTATTTATTATGATCCCACTTATATCGATTATTAGTAGTTATGAATTGTTAGTAGTAGTGTATTTATTACATAGTTATTATTAGTTGTTGGTAGTTACTAAAAAATAGTTGCATCATTACTAGTATTTAAAGTTATACTCATTAAGGGCCAGTTTTTCAGTGCAAGTTGAACTCTGTTTGTCGTTTAAACTAAGTTTAAACTCAGTATGCAGTTTTTCAGTCAACTTTAAACGGAGTTTAAACTAAGTTTAAACGACCGATTGTGCTCGGTTACACTTAGTTTAACTTATCAGCTGTGTGCTGACTACTTCGTTTTGGTTACAACAAATTTTATTGAGCGCAAAGAAACTAAGTTTAAATTTAAACTGAGTTTAACTAAACTTAGTTTAAACTTTGTAGGTAATTACTTATAACTGGTACCCAGTTGTTAGTTCGCAGGTACCTAGTAAAACCATGCACACGAGCCAAGTTTTTTAAAAAGTTGTATCCGATTTCAATTGTGAATTGAGTTGTATTTTGAAAAACTGGTGAAACATCTAAATGGCCAATCAATACGAGTATTAACATTGATTAGGTCGTGTGAGAATTTGTCAAAGAGTTAAGGCAAATTCGTAAATCGTGTCGAAATATGTTTACTTCTTTTCTATTTTTGAACATTTTTTTATTTACTTTAAAATTTTTAATATTTATTTTCAGGGTTTTTTCTTTCATTTACTTTAAAATTTAAAATTTTTCTTTTCAGGATTTGTTCATTATTTCTTTTCAGATATTTTTATTATCATTACAAATTTAATTATTTTACAATATGTACTTATTTCCTTGTAAATAAAAAATAAAATCTATAAAAATTAACTAACCTTTTATTTAAAAATATTTCTTTGAAATGAACACGAATGACTTATGATTACTTCTTGATTTGGCTTTTGCCTAATTTTGTTATGGGTTTTGCCTTTAAGTAGGTGTTAATATAATATATGTATGTTCTTTGGAAGCGTACGAAGATTTTGTAAATATGTTTCACAAGTTTATACCGACAAATTTGCATTTCGTCAACAACTTGTCAAGTACGGATTAAGACAATGTGGTTTGAGAACAGTACGTGGTGTGGTTGGTAGAAGAGGAGAACTCAACGGCGTTTATTTTTCGTCTTTGCACGAGTTCGATTTCAGCCGCCACCGAAAATATCTAAATTATTTTTATTCTTGCATCTCTTTGACTTTATACAAAGGAAGAAGAAGAAGTTATGAGTAAAAAAAGGGGAAGAAACAAAAGTGAAACGATTACACGCACTTTTGTTCAACCCGCGCAAATTTACTTTTTGCTTGCGACGATAGACAAGACAACTTCAAGGGAAAGGGTTTTATGCACTTTGTTGTCGATCTTCAACTAGCGAAGAGAATTTCAGACTTCATAATTTTTGTGTGGACAATGTAAGTGTGGGAAGGGAAAGAGATTTCAGCACTTTGGTGCCAATTTTCATTTCGACATCAGCGGATGGTCAAATTGAAGATTTTATAATTTTTGTCATCGTCGCGAACAAGAATGGTTTGTGGACGGCACATGCGCGTAGCGGGGAAAGTGTGCAAGATGCGCACAAATTATGAATGAAGCCAATTTATGAGAATGAATGAGTTAGATGCGCAAGTGCAAATGATGAGATGCATGTGTATGTATTTATGTATATTTATGCATTGTATGCATATATGTATCTAAATTAACCCTCTAACCGGTAAGAGTGCCTCAAGGCAAGCATCACAAAAATCACATTTTGAATATGAAGATGTAATTTTTCATTACGAAAGTTAGGTCAACGCCCTTGATCATTTTTCTCGTGACATTTGTTTCTCAAGTTAGAATGTAATCCGATAGACCGTTTCTCTTCTGTAATCAGTTTTTTGCGAACAGGTGGAGGAGAAGGTCGCGTTTTCGTATTAAAAAATTCCAGATTTTCAGCATCGAAAATTTTTATTTTGGTGACGTAATTTTAGCTCAATAATTTAATTTCCGCAAAGTTTTCGTCGTAAGCTTCATGATTTTATATCTACGGTGTTGAAAATAGTTGGATTTTGTTTTCTAAAGCGAAAAACCTAAGTGTGCCTCAAGGCACTCTTATCGTTCGGCGCGAATCTTTTTACGCCTCACATTTTTCTACTGCGTTTTATTTATGGTGCTTTTTCCCGGTATTGCAAATACTTTCTAAGTAATTTTTCGCCTGTTTTTCGTAAAGTGTCTAAATAACAGTATTCGAAAGTCATCGCATGATGTCGCGTGTGAAATTGTCGAAGTTATCGGACGAAGAAATCCTTGAATTTATGGATTCTGTGGAGACTAGTGGTGAAGAAGATTTAAGCAGCGAAAATGACTCTATAGATCGAAACTACGAGCCGGAGGAAATAAGTCCAGAGGACGAACATTTCATATCCCAGTGCCTTCGGGATATGGTATCAAGTGACATTTTTATCACCGATGCAGCCAGTGATTCATTGAATACTTCTGCAGTGAAAGAGACTGTCACTGTCGATGAAGAAATAATTTCATCGACAAATGCGATTCCATGGACTTACACGGCAGTGAATTCCACTCCAGTTCAGAACAAGAGAGTCCGTTCGCCATTGCCAATAGCCGAATCCACCGGCCCATCAATTGAACCAACCAATGGTGGTTTTACTGGAAGTAAGAATTTCTCTCATACCTTTGGAAAATTGATTTTATTCCATGTACTGATCGTTTTGATTTTTTATTGCAGGCATTGAATCAATAAACAAAGATTCTGCTGAATTCAGCAAAGTTATCTGGCGCAAAGCAAATCTTAAACTTCATGTAAATGAGGTGGCGTTTCGTGGCTCCACATTATTACCTGAGCACATAAAAGCGCTCTCAACACCGTCGCAATTATTCCTATATTTTTTCTCTGAGGAAATACTTGAAATGATTGTTCAAGAGACGAACCGGTGTGCTCTAAGTCAGGATATAAACTCAAAATTCAATGTGAATGTCAATGATATCTGCCAGTACATCGGATTTCATTTATACATGTCGATTTATCGCAACCCGAATTTAGAGAGCTATTGGAGCAAGAATTCATTCCAACCCATTCGCAAAACAATGCCATTGAAACGGTTTGAAGCGATAAAAAGGTTCCTGTCGTTCCAAGATGAAGATGAACTTATATTCTCTATCGTCGAATTCACATGGAAGAGTTGAATAACTCCAGTAATATTTCTGTTGCAGGAGGAAAAATGCTACAGTTACCTGAATTCCGAGAACAGATCGCTGCTGGTCTTGTGAGCTACACTCAGACGCGTGCGATTGGTCGCCCATATTCAACAAGTCAACGTTGTACTCCACAAGATGAATCGTTACCTGCTGCTCTGAGTGTTGGCAGAAAAGCTGTATATCCTGTGGATGACGTTCGTTTCAACAGTAACAATCATCTTCCAAAATGGCTCGAGAAAAGAGGTGGAAAAAATGGTGCAAATTTTGTAAAAAGTCGCAAACTCAATGTATTTGCGAAGTATGCAATTTACATTTATGTTGCTCCGCAGCAAAAAATTGCTTTTCGGAATATCACACAAAGAAGTAATACATTTTTCTTGATTTCAATGTTCTGTTAAACTTTTTGCAATAAAACCATTGGTACTGAATAAAATTTCTACCTGTTCCTATTTTTTGCTCTAACCGATAAGAGTGCCTGGAGACACTGTTTCTTTTATTTCACCTGGAAGGCAAACGAAGCGACAAAATGGCAAATAGATGACGGCATTGAGTTTCTCATGCCCAAGTTATGCTAGAAAAAAATTCCCAACCATTTCGGATAACTATTTCAATGTTGCCGGTTTGAGGGTTAATAGATGAAGTATGTATGTACATATGTACATAGATTAATATGTAAAAAATGTTGTATAGATATACACATATGTACATATGTATGTATGTATGTTCGTATGTACAAGATGTTGTATTTACTTTTATTTAATTACATACATATGTACCTACCTATTTACATACATACATATGTATAACTATGCATGTACATACATATGTTTTTTTTTTTTTTTTTTTTTTTTGTAGAGGTGGCACAAAGCATTGAAAGCCGAAGTGTGGGACTTGCCTTTCGACTCACCGCACTAAAAACCCACCCCCGCTCCGTTTCCCTCGCTCCGTGGAACTACCGTTAGGTATTACTTCGCGGAGGGGGAGCGGCCTATTGCCTTTCTATGAATCTATGAATTTCTGCGGAGTTGCTCCGCTTGACGCAGTTTAGTTAGGATTTTGTTCGCCATATTGCAGACAACGGACCAATTTTCTTTAGACTCGAGCATAGTATCTACCAGGTTTTTAACCGAAAGCAATTTCCCCAACTTCGTGCTCGAGTCATCCCTTTCAATCGCAAAGCGCGGACAGACAAAAAAACAGTGTTCTGCGTCTTCAACAACCTGATTTGCACAGAAGGTGCAGTAAGGGTCATCATCATGTTTAAACTTATATAGATAGGACTTAAAACAGCCATGCCCTGTCAATATTTGGGTAAGGTGGTAATCCACTTCACCGTGTTGCCTCTCTAACCATTTCTCTAACGAAGGAATAAGTCTACGTGTCCAGCGTCCCTTACTCGCAGCGCTCCACTGCCTCTGCCACAGCTGCAAACAGTTTCGCCTCACCGCCTCACGTTCTGTAATGCTCGATGGGGTTATCGTAGCCTCTTTTACCAGGATCTCAATTGGGCAGAGCCCAGCCACTACTAGGGCGGCATCTTCTGACGTTGTTCTGAACGCACTGCACACCCGGATAGCGCAAAGGCGATACAGTGATCTGATCTCTCGTGCGTACGAAACTTTCTCAATCGCCGCCGACCAGATTGAAGCCCCATATAGAAGTACAGACCGTATTACGCTTGCATACAGTTGCCTACTTTGTTGCTTAGGTCCTCCTATATTTACCATTAGCCTCGATAGCGCTGCTGCAACTTTCTTTGCTTTCTCGACTGCGTATTCTAGGTGGGTCTTAAATACCAATCTAGCGTCAAACATAATGCCTAGATATTTCAGAGCAGGTTTCGAAACAATTTCATGTCCTCCAACTTTAATTTTAACAAACTCTAGTATTTTTCTGCTGCTAATTAACACTGCCTCAGTTTTCTGCTCGGCTAACTGCAGGCCATTCTCTTCAAGCCATTTCTGTATTCGCGCAGTCATTAAGTTCGCCTCTCGCTCAACGTCTTGTATATGCTTGGCAACAATAACCACCGCGATATCGTCCGCAAAACCAACAATTTTTGACCCTGTAGGTACTTGTAAGCGCAGAATGCCGTCGTACATAATGTTCCAGAGTAATGGTCCAAGGACGGATCCTTGAGGAACTCCTCCGGATATATTATACTCTTTGCTGCCTTCGTCTGTATCATATACTAGGACTCTATCTTCCAAGTAGTTACTTATTATTTTTCGCAAATATCTTGATACTTGAAAACCACGGAGAGATTCGACAATTTTCTTCCAGTTAGCGGAATTAAACGCATTTTTAACGTCAAGTGTCATGACCAGGCAATATTTTTTAGATCCGCCTTTCCATCTTACTCCACTTATCGCTTCTTCTGCCAGCTTCTTAACAAGCATCGCCGCGCCTACTGTTGATCGCTTTTTTCTAAAACCGAACTGCGTTTCTGAGAGGTTTGCCCCTGCTTCTATTTCTGTAGTCAGCCTATTGCTTAAAATTCGTTCGAACAGTTTTCCGGCTGTGTCAAGCATGCATATTGGGCGGTATGCTGACGGGTCACCTGGGGGTTTCCCTGGTTTTGGTAGAAGTACCAGTCGTTGGCGCTTCCATATTGGCGGAAATATGCCTTCTTTGAGACATTCATTATACGTGCGTACAAACGCTTCGGTGTTGGTGGTTGCAGTTATTTTCAATATGTGGTTAGGAATAAAATCAGGACCTGGTGCCTTTTTTTCTTTTAGGCTTTTAACGGCTACTAAAACTTCTTCTGCCGTAACCGGAGGCGTTTCATTTTCTGTAGGGGGGAATGTTTCCCGGTCAAAGGGTGGTTGGGCTGGAAAAAGTGCGCTTACTATTTTTGCCAACTCTCTAGGGCATGAAAACTTCGGATGTAATGACTTTTGTATCTTTTTGGTTACGACTTTGAATGCTGAACCCCAGGGATCTTTATCTGCGCTGTCACATAGACTTCGAAAACATTTCTTTTTGCTGGCTTTTATAGCCCGTTTCAACGACGTGCGCTTTTCTTTGTATTCTCTTTGCTGCACCGCAAAGTTTGCGCTTCGATTTCTGGCTCTCTGGTAGTTTCGCCTTGCGCTGTTACATTGACGACGTAAGTCCGCAATCTCTTCGTTCCACCAGTACACTGGTGGGCGTCGGGAAGATGCAGATTTTCTCCTCATCGAGGCGTCGCATGCTAGTTTAATACCATTTATTAGTTGGTGTGCCAAGTTTATCGCTCCTTCTGGGAGGGTTATATGAGTTACCATCACCTTACGACCTTCTTCATCTAGTGTATGCAGCTTCCAGCCAGCTGGTTTAACACTCGAGATATTTTGTACCCCTACATCGTTTTTTATCGAAAATATTATATGTATGTATGTTCATATGTATGTATGTACAAATATTAATATGCATATATGTATGTAAGTATATACATACATATGTATAAGTAGATGAGGTATGTGGAGCATGTAAGTACATAGATGAATATGTCATAGGAAGTACCTATGTATGTATGTACATAAATACGTGCTAGATATGTATGTACATATGTACTTCCCTATGCAAATTGAAGCAAAAACATATTTACATACATTTATTTGTTCAATTAAAGTATGAATTTAATCAGTAAAATAAACCAATATTCTGAATATTATATTCACTGGCATAAAATGAAGACGCAAACAGATACATACATATGTATGTTCAACGATTTCGCTTTTTGTCTTTTGCCGGCGCAAATAACAGAAAACAATGAAAGAACAGTTGTCCAGTTATGACTTGTTTGTAACTCAAGTACTTGTTTGTCCGAAATAAATTTACGCTTGCTATGGTGTCGACGTGTTAGAGGACGGCCGCAAACTTTTGCACTTTTTTGCCCGTGCTCAACTACCAGAAGCATTTGTCAACTTGTTACTATTTGCCATTTATTTCTTTTTTATTAAATATGTATTTATTTTTTTATTTATAAGACAACTATTTTGTGTTCGCTAGAGCTCGTACCCTATCAAAGGCAGGAAAGATGATAAATAATATCATTCTGTGCAAAATTCCATTCATTTATATACTGTGAAAACATAAGAATGAAGATTTATCAGTTTGCATTTTCGAAGTTCGATTCCCACATCGAGTATACTCTTTTTATTTTTTAGGTATTTTGTATTTTTTAAAATTTGCATAAACGGTATGTATACACAAATGCATATTTATGTTTTTATGAATTAAATTATTCGCTTATAGCAACACGAAAATGTTTAAGAAAATGTGCAAATAAACTTGTCCCCGTAAAATAAGTTCAGTTCAAGTGAAGTGGTGAGTCCCTTTATTTCTGTGGGGAATTCCTTTATTTCTATGGTGAATCCCTTTATCTTGGATTTTCAATTTAGAACTTGAAAAAATGTTAGTTAACATTTGCGCCTTCTCATTTCTTACAAGTTCTCTGCTCGGGGATTGATAAAAAGTTCCTTCTTTGCTACAGTCTCATGGAGAAAAATACACCGACTGATTCGCTGAAACGTATATCGTTCAAACTTGGAGTGCCTGAAACGTGGTTTGCTAAAATGTTCAATGCTGTCATTTGGCCTAAGAATGTTACAGTACGCCCTTTTCGGTTTATTCAAAAGGAAGCCGCAGTGCAAACATAAATGCAAGCATATCGAACAGTGAGCCCAATAAATGTGTTATGGCTAACAATTATCTATTTTACTACCAAAATATGGGTGCCATACATACTAAATCGTCTCAGATATATCGTTCCACATCTATACGTGAATACGATTTAATTGCCATTACTGAAACTTGGAACTTCTGTCACCGGTCAAGAAAAGGGAGGTGGTGTATTACTTGCCATAAGAGCAGACTTGTCCAGTAATCAAATCAGTCTTAGAGCCGTTTGTTCAATGTCTGATAAACATAACCATTAATCGGTGGTTGGTTAATCCCCTGATAGCTTGGATTGACAATTTCGTTTACACCAAGTTCTGATTACCTTAAGTCGAGTTACTTTGAACATTGTGAATATTTTAGGAAATAGTTCACAATACTGGCATTGTGAATACGCAAAATTCGTATGTCAGTTGACATTTGTTTATTTGTTATTGTTTGGCCATTTCACTTTTAATTTTAAATATTTTTGAGCTTTAAGGCCGATTGGTTTATGGGAAAATTATTAGGAAAAAAACAACTATACTCCAAGCGGTAGAAGTTATAGTACTATTTCGGAAATCACCACATTTCCTCATCAGACTTCTTTCTTCTTGGCTTCTTCTTTGATTTTTTTTGGTGATATTCGGTTACAATTAAAAGCGTTTGTTAAATACATGAAATGGAGAAACAAATAAAGCCACGCTTACAAAACTTTACTAGCGCCGAAGAGAGCGCTACACTGGAAAACAAACGAACTGACACAGTGACCTGGGAGGTAAAAAAGAAAGTTTGGGGGCAAATATATACCTCCTTTGAAGCCCTGATGGGAATAAATACGACAACATGAAAAGAAAAGCAAGGAAAAGCATGGCAGATGAAAGGAGTAAAGGGAAATTTATTGTAGGTCGGGTGGTGGGCATTACAAGCCACGTACTGACACCAACATGGAGAGGTTAGTGGCACTATTGGGTGAATCGGCAACTGGGTTGTCTAATAATTTTGATAGCGACGGTAAGTTTTCTTTTATGTTTCAATAACCTAGTAGAAATTGTTGCAACTTTGATTGGTCAGAGTCCAATAAAGTGGGGAATGGACAGGCAACGCTTGGAGAGGTTTGAGAAAAGCAAACGGGGCAACATTATTTCGAGCAAAGAAAATGTCATAAGTTGTTAACATTTTCCTGTTTTAATGTCTTTTACTATTTTTCAATATTTTCAGTCATTCAAATCGGACTTTCACCTATGGAGGAAAGTTTTCTGGCAGACTGTGATATTCTTGACGATTCAATAAAATCGTATAAAGTCGAGCCAGTGTTAGAGGCAACTGAAACGTCAAAAATTGTAATAACTATTATATAACCTATACAACAGATTTCCCTCAATTTTTTTTTTAATGTTTTAGGAAATAATTTATTGGAGCTCATGGAACCCAACACTTCTTCAAAAAAAAAAGAATGAAAAATTATCAGCAAAAGATGAGAAGAAGGAGTTGCGAAATTTAAATTACCAACATATTTTTTGGAAGGACGAAAACAAGAGACCAAGTAAGAGACATGAGTGGGCAAGACCAAAACACGCTCTGGAATTGAAGAAAATCGAAAAAAAATTGGAAGTTTTTCAATTGGACGCAGCAAATAAAAACAAGAATTTATAAATTGATTAAAAATTATCTTATTTTTTATATATAGCAAAGGACGTACATTACAACGAAGTTACATCACGATACCGGAACTAAATTGGCGATCATTGACTGAAATTAAAAACTTATTATTCGATCCAATTGGTTTTCAGTGTGCAAATAAGGGTTGCCAGAATTGACTCATGAATGCACTCGTTGTTGACCTCTCTGATGTGTAACAGTACTTTTTTTTAACTAAAAATCAGAATTTTATCAAAAACAAACTCAGCAATTCAACAATGACAGCATTCCTTTAGTATAAACCAATATGCATGCATCTTCTTTATTATGTACTTATTTTTATTTATTTTTTTTTACATTTTATTTTATATGGAGGACATTGCGTAGGAACTTCAGAAATAAAACCCTATTCCTTCATTCAAAACTTTTTTAAAAATTCTGCCTAATCAGTTTTTTAGCCATACAGTTTCTAATAAATCAGCCAACTGAAACCTGCCCTTTGCTTTGCAGAAATTGAATGGGCATATGCAGATTTTTTCAGAAACTCTTGAATAAAAAGTTTAAATTTTGTTCTTATGACTTCGGTTTTCTACCCTACTTAATTTTAAATGAATTTTTGAAAATAAATGAATAACTATCGATTTAAAAATATCTTTTGAAATTTATTTGCTCACGATTTTATTTGGCGTATATAAATGCTTACAAAATGGCAAAAATATGTGTAGCATACAAAAAGTAACAAGTCGAATGTTCTGGTTCTCCTCTTATACAAAGGTAACGGTAGTTTACGACAAATACATACATATGTGTAAATACCAAATTTACCTATCCATAAAGGAATAATAAAGTACATGAAAGTAAAAAGTGAAGTGTGGTGAAATTTTGTATTTTGCCATCCATCAATTTTGCCGTGCTGCCAGACCTTCTAAATTTCGATGTTTATTGCGACATCTCACCGACCGGTGAATCTTCCGCGATTCACGAAACCTTAAAGCGGCTAGCTTGCTGACTGGACGACGAATGACTCCATGAGACGTCTGTAACGCTGCGCTTCGAACTCGGTTGTCTCTTCCAGGGAAGACTGCGACCACCTTTCCCATCTCCCAGCGACTTCTCGGCAATGTGGGGTCGCACACTATTACAAGCTGGTTTAGCTGGAGAGTATCGGAGACACAACAACTGAGGCAAGTACTCCAACATCCATCGCTTCCAAATTCGATCCTTCACGTTTTGAGCAATCTTCCATTGTTTTCGTGGACAGATGTGCCTTTCATCCAAGCTCGGTGTTTTCGTTGAGTTTATGCACCCAATTAAAAAAGGATTTGGAGTAAGTGGCTCTTCGTCATCTGAGCTGAGCGGTATATCTTTTAGGGGTCAACTGTTAACAATGTTCTCTGTTTCTATTAGAACACTTCGCAATTTTTCCACTCGAGGCGCGTCTTCTCTTAATACTCTTTCCAGAAGCTTCTTAACGCACTGTATCAACCGCTCCCAGCAACCTCCTGCGTTGGGTTTAGCTGGACAACTGAATCGCCATTTAATATTTTGTTTGGTCATCTCTTGGTCGATGCGCCCAAAATCAAACAATTGGCCTCGACTTCAGCTCCCGCTGTGCGCCCACAAAGTTTGTGAAGTTGTCGCTTCTTATTTGCACAGAAACACCGGTACGATTTACGAAATTTCTTAAGCAAATGATGAAAGAGTCTGTTGAAAGGTCCTCTGCTATCTCCAGATGAATAGCTCTTGTCGTCAAACACGTAAATAGAGCAACCCAACGCTTCTCCGTTCTTCGGAAAATTGTAACTAAAAATGGTCCGCAGTAGTCCACGCCAGCATATGAAAACGGACGCACATAGGGAGTCAAGCGATCCGCCGGCAGTTGTCCCATTAGTGGCACAGTGGGTTTAGCAGACCAGCGTATGCATATCGGACAATCTCGCTTAATCGACAGTAATAGTCTTCGTGCGGATGGTACCTAATATTTCTGCCGCATTTCATTGATGACCAGGTGGTCGTTTTGATGATGTCTTCTTGCGTGGAACTGCGGCGTGTTACGTAGTGCTTTTGTGGAAGTATGATAGGGCGTCTGGCTGACAATGGTAAACAGTAGGCAGCATCGATTCGTCCACAATGGTGTAAGTTTGTGGATGCAGCTACTTTTCGGTGGCAATTGCTTCGCTTTCAACGCTGACACTTCAGCTGGAAAACATTCGCGCTGAATGTGGTGACAAATATACGTTTAAGCATGTCTTACTTCTGTAGGGGTCAATTCCTCTAGTTGGCGACTGTGACTCCGAGCGTTACTAGTGAAGCGCAGCATCCAGGCGGCGATTTTGGTGATCTTGAAAAATGAGGAATAATTAGTGAATTTGATTAAATCACCTGTTACGGTTAACAGCAGAGTTCGCTTAGGTATTTCTTCCAAGCCATGATCGGATGAATATAGTTGATTCGCTTCAGCGGGCCATTTTTTCCATCAAGCTGTAGAAATTCTGGCCCCAGTAACCATCGATGTGAAAAACATTGTGTAAACGTTGCTCGAGTTACTTCGTCTGCCACGTTGGCGTATGAGGGCAACCAGCGCCACATATCATTAGTTGTCGTTGACAAAATCTCCGCTATTCAATGCTCAACGAAAGGTTTGTACTTACGCTCGCTAGACCGTATCCACATTATCACTGTTTGGGAGTCGCTCCAGAATATGCAGCGGTGAATGTGGAAATCATGGCTTCGTTCTATGAACGTTTTAAGGCGGCACCCCAAAATGACAGCCTGTGTTTCTAAACGTGGAATTGTCATTCCTTTTACAGAAGCACATTTGTAGATAAGCAACGGCGACATATGCTGAAGAACTTGCGTCTACGAAAATGTGGAACTGTATTTATTTAATATTTTAGAGACGAAATTCCTTAACTTAAACCCACCGGCCGCATTTATGAGAATTGCCTCTTTGGTGACAATCTCGGCTTCCTTCTCTGAGTGAAAACTTATTACCAAGTCATCGACGTAGGTATTTCTCAACACTGCATCTACTCTCTTTGGCATCGTTGACGTGAACTGCAATGCGTTGGTATTTTTAGATGCTCAGCGCAACACGGCGAGCAAGCTGCACCATCATGGAGGTCATCGGGTAAACTCGTATTTGTTTAGAGTCGTCGCCGTTCCTCCATAGGAACCTTTGTGCGCGCTGGTCGTCTGCTCTTATTTGAACTTGTGAGAATATATCTTCGATATCGCCCGCGACGGCCACTGTTCCTTCACGGATTCGGTGGAGGATGGCGAAAAGCGACTGCGCCTGGTCCGGGCCCTTGAGCAATTCTGAGTTGGGCGATGTATTTGACGATATTGCGGCTGCATCAAAAACTATGCGGAGCCTCCCGGGTTTGTGCGGATTCATGACATCGAAATGAGGGAGATACCAAGTCTTTTCAGTATTGGTATCGACTTCAACCGCGGATAGTTCTTTCGCGTAACCCTTCTTTATATAAAGCGTCATCCCTTTAATGTAGTCTTCAGCAACACTTTTATTTTTCATCATCTTGTTTTCTATACCCAGCAAACGTCTCTTGGCCATGTCGTAGCTAGGTGGAAATCTAGTCTCGTCTCGTCTCCACAACAACCCCATCTCGTACCTGTATCCAATCTTAACCGTTGTTGCTTTAAGAATGGGTTTTGCTCGGATGTCATCATCGCCTTCAGTAATCGCTGTTTTTACACCCAGATTTTCTTGTGTTAGGGACTCTTCAACCATAGCGCACGTTTTATTTGACAGGGATGGACGAGAGTTTTCAAATTACTGCTTTGGCAGGTTCAAACATTTAACTGTGCGAACGTTCTTCAGAGGGAAAATAATACCTCCATGATTCCCCTGTACTTCCAGTGATACCATGCGAAAAGTCTCGGTTGCTGCGTTCTCACCGTACCATTGTAGGGTAAGTAATGATAACTGGCCATTCAGTCCCAGTTGGTTTGCAACATCTTCCTCCAGTAGTGAGATTGAAGAGCCTTCGTCGAACATGCATGTGTTTTCAAGCCGCCTTTCGGCCCACGCAGTGTAACTGGTATAATTTTAAATAAAATGGAACGGCACTCACCTTGGAAACTAAGGACGACTTCCGAAGCACTTGCGGCGGCTAATGTGGATGTGGGAATTCTCGATGGTGCATGTAGCAAACGGTTGTGTACTCTTTACACGCCTCCCTCTTACGGCAGCTTTGTAATTTGTGTCCCCCTTGCAGGTATGCAAAGCACAGACGTTGACGATTCGTAAGCGCCCATCGATTATCCACATTACGTGACTTGAAATCATGACAGTCTTCCAGTGTGTGCGACTGGTTACAAGCCATACATGTCGGCTTCTGTGGTTCACTTGGGTGATCATCCCTACTATGTAAAAAACGGCGGGTAGTAGTACCTTTTTGTCTGGTGGGCGTAGCATTCTAAAAGGTGTTGTCAGTTCACCCCTCTCAGCTCCTTTTGGCATTATGGCGATAGTTTTGGCTAAATTACCAACCCATTCGGCGAAAGTCTCCACGGTTGCAAATGGCGTGGATGCATGTTTGCTCCACTCAAACTGTTTTGAGGGTGGAAGTTTCGGAATAAGTTGATCCAACAATGTTGGACTCACCAGATGCTACTCACATTTGGCAGATTTAAAAAATGCCTCACTGGAGAGCCCCAAAACTTGTTCCATATGGTTCTCCGATATGCTTGGGAATTGTTGCACCTTCTGCAACTGTGAACGAATCAGTAGCTCTGGTCGGGTCTGGTCGAAATTGATTTTTAGTTCATTTAATATATCTTGAACGTTTTCAGGAAATACAAGAGGCGATGTGACTGATCGTTTGGCATCATATCTCAAGGCCTTCTGCAGACGCATGAGGTTTTGGCGATCTTTGTAGTTAAATTCTCTCGTTGAGTCATCGTAACTGGCAAAAAATAGAAGAAATCTGGTAGCGGATATAATTTCGCACGGTACAATGTGGAAGATTCAATACCATAAGGCGCAGGTGGTGAAAGTTGAATTGGTGCAAACGCATGTGGATGCGGCGTCACAAACGTGTGACGGCTGACGCGGCGCATATAATGGTATACATGTCGACGATTCACGCGACGCAGGAGCTGACGCATGTGGTTGCTGCGGCGTTGGTGCATACAGCGACGGCTGATGCGGAGCATTTATTTATTTATTTATTTATGTCTAGCAACGGTATAGTAATAACAGACATTTGGCTGATATATAATTAAGTATTACTTATTCTTCTTAACACTTAGTTTCCACTTAAAGATTACTAAAAATTTCCGATAAATTCGAATAAAAGAGTTTAAAATATTATTGATTAGACATAAGGTAACTTTCCAATTCCAACTTGGTTGCACTTGGATTAGTAAAGTCTACATCCAAAAAACTTGAGAAATAGTTGAAATCTGACAAGGTTCTGTTGATTGGCGCATTCGCACCATAAACCGTTCTGCTCAGCCCAACCCTAAAAGCGCCAAACCGACGCAAATTCAGGATGGGAACATAGAAATTGATTTTTGCATGTAGGAAATAAATACCCAAATAATACCCAATAGAAAAGAGATAAACTGCGATGTTCTTCTGTTTTGCAGAGTTGGTAGGCTAATTAACCGACAGCGGGAGCCATATGGTGGCCATGGTTCCACAAAGTTTAATGAACGTAGAGCAAAGCGTATAAATACCTTTTGTACCTTTTGTAGACGATTTATATGAACTGTGTGACTCGGTCTCCATATAAAAGCAGCATATTCGAGTTTAGAACGTACAAACGCGGTATAAAGCATTTTAAGAGAATAAGGATCGGTGAACTCAGAAGAGTGACGTCTAACAAATGCTAGCATGGCAAAAGAGTCGGCGATTGTTTTATTTAAGTGCGAAGTGAAAGTGAGTTTTGAGTCAAAATGTACTCCAAGATCTTTGGTCTCACTTTTCGAGTCAAGGCAGATATTCGCAATTGAATAAGATGTTTCAAGTGGTAATTTTGATTTGGAAAAAGATACTTTATGGCATTTCTTGATGTTAAGTAAAAGCCGATTCTTAACACACCATATATGAAGCTTGTCAAGCTGCGATTGAAGCTCGGCCGAGTCATTAGCGCATCTAATCTCCGAATACATTTTCAAGTCATCGGCAAACAGAAGAAACTTGGCATTAGAAAAGCAGGAACTGATGTCATTAATAAAGAGTAAGAAAAATAATGGGCCCAAGATACTTCCCTGTGGAACCCCTGAAAGAGCAATAAATGGCTTAGATGAAATACCATCAATAACCACCTTACTGGTTCTCAAGCATAGATAGGACCTGATCCAGTCCAATAAACGCGAATGGATTCCTATACATTCTAATTTGGTCAATAAAATATTGTGGGAAATCTTGTCGAAAGCCTTCGAAAAATCTGTGTAAATCACATCTAATTGAGAGCCGTTACGAAAAGTTGAGAAACAATCTTCCGTAAAGACTGCAAGGTTGGTTACTGTGGATCTGTCAGGTACAAAGCCATGCTGATTTGGACAGATCAAGTGCTTGACATTAAAGGAAAGTTTTGTTTTAATTATACTTTCGAAAATTTTGGCAATTGTTGATAATTTGCTAATCGGTCTATATTCACGTTCGCGTGAATAAATATAAATGAAAAGAATGTATTTTCTACACTTCAAGCACTTCGCTTAGTTTAAGCTTTTATTTATTTTCTTTCGACTTGCAATTTATTAACACTTTTAATTTTAGGGAGTTGAACGACGCGTCGATGGCGAGAACTAACTTTACTCTTTTAAGTATAAAAACGAGTGTTTAACAGCTACTTTCAGACCTTTAGATCTTGATACATATGCAAGTATTCACAATAGTTTTGGGACAAAAAGGTAAGTTACAACAATTCATATTTAAGTAAATTAGTTTTAGGTACTAGGTTTGGGTAAGTAATATAAGGTAATGTATAAACAGGTAGTCATTCCATATTTCAATTCAGGTAAGTTACATATTCAATTCAATATAAATTCATTTAAGTGTAAGTTTAATTCATAGGTCTATCAAGTTGGGACCCATGTCCTCAACATGCCGGCGGGCCTGCGGCGATGTGATCCCGACCAGATCTTGCAGCTGTTCCAACGTTTGTCGGGCTTTGGTAAGCAATCCATGGATGCGGCGTTGGAAGATGGGACGATGTGGTTGTCTTGGCGTTCTCTCGACTGCCCCTTTTGCTCGCTGCGTCGGCTGAACTTTGGTACGCTGATTTATTTGGTAGCGCTGCATGGTTTGCCTGCGCTTAGATTGTTGTGTGCGCTTTAATGTGCGCCTCATTTTAGGCTCTGGTTGTGTGAAGGAGGATCGGTGCAGCATGGTGTGATGGGCTAATCCACAGCGGTGACAGCTATCCGTCGAATCGCAGGCGCCTGTCACATGCGAGGTGGCCAAGCAATTGATGCAGTATTTGTGGACCTTGGCCGACTCATACCGCTCGTCCGGTGTCATTGCCAAAAATGCATGGCAGTAGCGGAGGGAGTGCATTCGGCAGCACAGCCGACATTTGCGGAAGTCCTGGGATCTGTAAATAAAGGTATATTCGAAATACCTTATTAGTGGGTTGAGTAATGTTTTAGAGATGATAACATGAGATAAACATAGAGTAAGTATGAGAGAAAATGGATTTGAACTAGGTGGCTGGTAATCAGTGAGATATGAAGTATGGTAATGAGTGAGTAGTACTACGCCGGAGGTAGTAAACAAAGTTTAGTGATATTGCGGGTGACTGTTCCACCCTCAGTGCGAATGTCTACGACGCGAACATTTTTGTCGGGGGCGGAGTGAAGCTTGGTGATTCGGCCGAGTCGCCAATCGTTGGGGGGTAGAAAGTCATCTTTGATTACGACCAGATCTCCTTCATTTAAGTTGCTGTCCTTTCCATTTATATCGCTTGTGAAGTTCTTGTAGATACTCATTTTTCCAACGCTTGCTGAATTGATGGTGGAGTACCCTTAGTTTCTGCCACTTGTTTATTACGGAGAGGTTCTCAGAGTTCGGCTCGGGTATGGAGAGAAGTGGGGCTCCTCGTAGGAAATGGCCTGGAGTAAGAGCTTGCATGTCGTCTGGATCTTGAGACATAGGCGAGAGCGGTCTCGAGTTTAACACCGCTTCAATACGGATGAGGAGGGTATTGAACTCTTCAAATGTAAATTTGTTATTCCCGGCAACTTTAGTGAAGTGAATCTTGAAGCTTTTCACTACTGCACCATGTGAGGGGCGTAGGGCGGGATAAATTGCCATGAGAGTCCATGGACAGCATATTTGTTTGCGATATCAACTGATACTTCTGCAAGGAAAGAGGACAGTTCCCTTTTGAGGCTTCTCTGTGCTCCCACAAAGGTTCTTCCGTTGTCGGACATGATTTTATATGGAATGCCTCGGCGTCCGATGAATCGCGTAAAGGCAGCTTTGAATGCTTCTGTAGTTAAATCAGAGCATACTTCGAGGTGTATGGCCTTTGTGGAGAGGCATACAAAAACGCAGACGTATGCTTTGGCATGAGATGCTCGGCGGAGAGTGGAAGTTTTTACTAAGAATGGGCCGGCAAAATCAACACCGGTTGTTTGAAACGGGAGTGAATAAGTGGAGCGTTCTGGGGGTAATGCGGCCATCATTTGTGACTTCATTTTCTGTTTGTAAATGGTGCATGTTTTGCACCGAAATATGCAGGATTTTACCTTTTGCTTTAAGCGTGGGATATAATACTCCTGCTGGACCATGCGGATCATCAGCTGTTTTTCGGCGTGGAGTAGGGTTGAGTGGAGGAACTCAAGGATTAGAGGACAGAGCTTTGAGTTGTCTGGTATAATGATGGGGTGACGCTCATTATAACTGAGAGCAGCATAAGTGAGACGTCCATTCACGCGTAGTAGGCCTGATTTGTCCACAAACGGGTTTAGGGTTAATAATGGGTCCTTTTTGCTAATGGATTTTGCTGAGCTTAACGTGGCGATCGTTTGCCCGTAATATTTTTGTTGTGCGTTGAGGACTAATCGTAGCTTTGCATGTTTTATTTCTTCATGCGTTAAAATGAGTGTGGATGGGATTGTCATTTTCTTTGCTTTGTGCACAAACCGATAAATGAATGCCACTACTCTGAGTGCTCGAGAGAAGGAGGAGAAACGCTCTACGAAGTCAATGTTTTCGGCTGCGTGGAATGCGTCGATTTTCCTTTGGTCTGGAGGAGAGGAGATATTGGTGGTAGACTTGGGCCAGAGTGTGGGTGACTTCGTTAGCCATCCCGGGCCTTTCCACCATAACGAGCATTCTGCGAAGACTTCGGAGTTTACTCCTCGTGTGCCTAAGTCTGCAGGGTTATCTGCGCTGGCGACATGCCGCCATGTTCCATTATTGACGTTTTGCAGGATTTGGGACGTTCTATTTGCGACATATGTCTTCCACATCCATGGAGGTTTTTCCAGCCAGGCTAACACAATGGAAGAATCTGTCCACAAAGCTAAGTCATGCTGGGGCAGGTCGAGTTGGGATCGCAACTGTTTGACCAATTTGGAGAGGAGGACGGCACCGCAGAGTTCTAGCCTGGGAAGAGAGACGGTTTGTAGGGGTGCGACCTTGCTTTTTGCCGCAAGCAAGTGAGAAGTTGCATATGTTTCACTGTGTTGGACCCTTAAATAAACACATGCGCAAAAAGCTTTTTCAGATGCATCAGAAAATCCGTGCACTTGGATGACAGTTCCTGGAGTAAATTGTACCCATCGGGGTATTTTAATGTCTCTAATCGCTGAGAGGTTTTTGCGAAATGAGTTCCATTTGCGCAGCGAGTTGGGTTTGACGTTTTCGTCCCAGTCTGTTCCTTCCATCCAGAGCTGCTGAAGGAGAGTCTTCGCATTGATCATTATTGGCGATAGCCATCCTGCCGGGTCGAAAAGTTTCGCGACAGATGATAAAATCTGTCGTTTGGAGGCAGTATTTGCGTCTGGGAGGGGGTATACTGAGTACGAAAACGTGTCATTTAGAGCATTCCACATTATTCAAAGGGTTTTAGTGGAATTCGAGAAAGTCTGAATCTAGGAGATCAGACTGAGGAATTTCTTTCAGCAGGGATTTGTGATTTGCTGTGATCTTTCTAAGAGGGAATCCAGCAGATTTTAGGACGTCGATAGTTTGAGATATCGATTCGCTGGCTGAGGCTAAGTCATGTCCGCCAGATAGAATATCGTCAACATATGTTTCGTTGACTAAAATTTCTGAGCTTCGAGGGAATTTTTGTTGAATATCTTTCGCCAATTGGTGGAGTGTTCTTATGGCCAAATATGGAGCGCAATTGACGCCAAAAGTAACTGTTTTTAGTTGAAAGTCTTCTATCGGACTTTCGGGGGATCTGCGGAATAGGATTCTTTGGAAATCCTGGTCTTCTTTATGTACGTATATCTGGCGATACATTTTCTCAATGTCGCCATTGAACACATACTTATACAATCTCCATTTGAGAATTGTGAGCATGAGGTCGTTTTGGAGAACGGGGCCTGTGTGTAGTATGTCATTGAGTGAGACACCAGAGTGAGAAAGTTTAGACGCGTTGAAAACTACTCGAACTTTAGTAGTTTTGCTATCAGGTTTTATTACTGCGTGATGTGGCAAGTAAAATGAGAAGTACTTCCCATCACGTATTATTTCGCGAGAATTTGTGGGTTCCATGTGGTCCAGAGTTAAATATTCTTCCAGGACTTTCGAGTAGGTGGTTCTGAGTTCCGCCTTCTTCTCAGTGCTCCTTTCGATGCTGAGATATTGCTGCTGAGCAGCGAGCCTCGAATGTCCTAGAGCTATCGAGTTGGGGAATGAGGACTTGAATGGGAGCTTTACTACGTAGCGACCATCCTCCCTACGGATGGTGGTGTTTTTGTAGAGTTCCTCGCAAAATTCGTCATTGGCTGTTTGAATGGGAGCCGATGGAACTTCCTCTTGTTCCCAAAACCTTTTGAGTAGGTCTCCAAGAGAATCTGCTTTGCTTTCGACTACCTGAGTGGAAAATGTCGCAACTGGTTCTGATATTGGGCCACTTAAAATCCACCCAAATATTGAGTTTTGGGCTATTAAGCTTCCCCCGACATTATTCTTGAAGCCTGGAAGGAGTACTTTCGGGAGAATATCGCTACCTATCACCATATCTATTTTGGCAGGTGCGAAACAGTTGGGATCTGCGAGAGGCAGTGAACTGTATTCTTGGAGATCAATATATGTCACCTTGACTGATGGCAAGAAGTGCGTCAATTGGGGAAGAATTATTGCGTGAGTTGCAATTTTTATCTTGAGATCAGGTGAACAGATTGTGACTGAACATATCTTATTCGCGTTCTGGACGGTTCGTCCGCCCATTCCCAGTATCTCATAGTTTGCCTTTGTTGTGGGTAGACCAAGTAGCTTTTGTACCCGAGAGGTTACAAAAGTCTTTTGGGATCCTTGGTCTATAAGCGCTCGTATTTGTGTTACTTCTCCTTGGTGAAGAAGAGGAATGTTTGCTGTGGGCGATAGGGTTCCTTCCCTACTACCGGAAAAGTGTGAGAGTACTTTTCCATCGTTTCCTATTGAGTTTGAGTTGTTTTCTAATGAGGCCTGTTTTGAGGTACATGGCTTTTCTTTATCGAGAGTCACTTGAGATGTGACGAAATTTCTTTGAGTCTTCGTATTGTATGACCCTTGAGAGTTTGACGGGTAATGGAGAAGAGAGTGATGCCTTCTTTGGCAATATACGCAGGTGAAGTTGCTTCGGCAATCTTTTCCTTTGTGCGAGAAAGCGAGACAGTTGCTACAGTAATTGTTCTCTCTTATGAACTTATTCCTTTCTAAAACGGAAAGTTCTTTGAATTTTATACAACTCATCATTGAATGGTTGCTGTTGCATAATTTGCATGACACTGGCCTTTTTTGTTCAGTGTGGAACGAATGAGATTTATTTTTGAAATTATATGAGTGAGGAGCGGTCGATGTTGCCCGTGGAGGGAATGTGGGTTGAGAGGGCTTTGGTTTATTCGGCCTGTACGTGCTCAGCCGTTCTACAACTTCATATCGAGTTGTGAGAAACTGGTCCATTTCGGACCAGAGAGGTAACTCCTTTCTTGAGTTTAGAGATTGTTCCCATAACGCGAGTGTTTCGTCTGGGAGCTTTGAGGTGGCGAGATAAATAAGCATTGGGTCCCAACTTTCGGTGGAAACTCCATTTGCTTTAAGAGTAGAAAGACAATTGTTTATTGTTGTTTGTATTTGTTGGAGTTTTTCTCCATTTTCGGAGTTTACGGGAAGAATATTGAAGAGAGTTTTGATTTGATTGTCAACGACAATCCTACGATTTTCGTAGCGTGACTTGAGTGCATCCCACGCAAGCTCGAAATTGTGGTCATTTAAAGCGTAATTTTTTATTATTAGGCCAGCTTTTCCACGAGTTTTTTGCCTCAAGTGGTATAGCTTTTGTGCCTGGGATAATTTGGGGTGACTAATGTACACTGCTGTGAACATGTCACGGAATGAGGGCCAGTCTTCATATCCTCCGTAAAAGACTTCCGTGTCACAAGCAGGTACTTTGAGGTAATTATTGGAAACGGGGTGTGGTTGGGTCATCATGGTTAGGGATGTGTTGTGTCGCGTTACGTCCGAGCTTGCCTGGAATTGGCTGAGAAGCTCGTTGATCCTCAACCTTGTATTCATGCCGGAGTCAATGGAATTTTCATAATTTGGGCTGCACGCCTTCTTGACTTTTTCCTCCAGGGTGCTCATCTGTACCGCTTCATCAGCTGCCTCTACAAGGGACATATGCCTGTTGAGCTGCTCCAGATAAGTTTTGAGTCCAGCCTCGGTGTGTTCCGTCTCGGTAATGTTCCACCACTTCTCACAATATTTCTCCAGTTTTGATGTTTCGTAGAGTAATTTTTTGTGAGAATATCCGTTTTCCTCTTCTTCAGTTTGGGATTTCGATCTGGTTCTTATGCCTGAGAATGCTTGGAGGGATTGGAGTTTCTCTTGTCTGTCCTCAGCCATTGTGGGTAAGAGTTATTTTATTTAAGTGCTTTGGGAATTTATTGGAAGTATTTGGTTTTATCTTTTGCTGCTTATTTACTTTTAGTAATTTAGTGCAAATATTATTGTAGCACACTTTAGTTGCAGTCGGTGCTGAATTTGTTCTCAATACTGTATTCGGGAGGTGCTATTTTTATGCAAAACACTGTATTTGAGTCAGTCCTATTTTTTTTCACAATACTGTACTGCCTCAGCGCGTCTGAGTCCAGTAGCAGCTGTTTATTTGAGCGTATGTATATATGTTGGGCATTTGGGGTTGTAATAGTACCGCTTGTGTACGTTTGTGGACGTAAATATGTATCGCACCGTCAATTTGTTTGAGGGTGTACGTATGTAGCTTGTATGCATATACCGTGCAGGCAAATTGGGTTTGCCGGTGCAGTTAAGACAATGTACGTATGTTAATGTGTCGCTAACTAGCAGTGCTTTGATAGTGCGAATAGCAAATTAGTGGGGAAAAGCAGAAAGGAGAAAAAAAAAATCACTGCAGTTGTAGCGGCGTTTCTGCGTAAATATGTATGCCCTTATGTACATACATACATACGTACGTGGGTTGAGGAATCGTACCCAGCAGTAATTTGAACGAGTATGGTATGCTCGTGAGTGACCCTTGGTAATGGGTTTGGGGTCAGTTAGCTCTATATGTTATGTAAACAAGGGGTTATATACGTGTGAATATATTTCTTACGTAGCGGATATTATTTTGAGTTTAGAGACGGGGATTTTCTATATGTGTTAATATATGTACATATGAAATACGGCAATTTGGAAAATGCGCGCGTTTTTTTGTATATAAATGTATAGATATGTATATATATGTGTGCGCACTGCGAACGGGATGGGAAAATTTAGAATTTCTACTTAACCGGCTTTTAAGTACGTATATATGTGTATAGAGATTAGCTTAGCGGAATTGGGATTTATGTAAATTACAGTACTTTGTTTGTACAAATATAATTTGAGTTTTGATTGGAGATTAATATAATGAAACGGTTTATGCAAAGAAGGGTTTTTAATTTTCCGCTCTGAAAATCCGCTAAGCTATACTTATGTACATGTGTTCAGAGAGGACTTACTTGGGCATAGCGTTTTTACAAACCGCTTTTTTTTTGTGGTGTTTGGCGTTTGACCTAACGTGTCCTCCCGGTGTGTGGTGATGCTACTTCTTTGCTGCTTCTTGTGTTGTTCCTGTTGTTGATTCTGTGGTTGTTTATCGGCCACGATGAGCGCCCAGTATGAAGCAGGTTTTTTTTTGTTTTGTTTTTTTTTTTTTTTTTTTTTTGTTTTTAAAGTTTTTCCCGTTGTCGCGGTTATAATAAAATTTTTTAATTTTTCTTGTAGCACTACACAATATTAATTCCTCTTTTTTTTTTTTTTGACTTTTGCGCGCAAACATACATATGTATGTACATATGTTATTATTAAATGTTCCCGGGTTTCGGCACCATATTCACGTTCGCGTGAATAAATATAAATGAAAAGAATGTATTTTCTACACTTCAAGCACTTCGCTTAGTTTAAGCTTTTATTTATTTTCTTTCGACTTGCAATTTATTAACACTTTTAATTTTAGGGAGTTGAACGACGCGTCGATGGCGAGAACTAACTTTACTCTTTTAAGTATAAAAAACGAGTGTTTAACAGCTACTTTCAGACCTTTAGATCTTGATACATATGCAAGTATTCACAATAGTTTTGGGACAAACAGGTAAGTTACAACAATTCATATTTAAGTAAATTAGTTTTAGGTACTAGGTTTGGGTAAGTAATATAAGGTAATGTATAAACAGGTAGTCATTCCATATTTCAATTCAGGTAAGTTACATATTCAATTCAATATAAATTCATTTAAGTGTAAGTTTAATTCATAGGTCTATCAAGTTGGGACCCATGTCCTCAACAGTCTATAATTTTCAGCGTCGCATTTGTTACCAGTTTTGAAAATTGGCTTGATTGATGATCTCTTCCAATCATCAATGAACAGACCCTCAGAAAGAGATTTATTGAAGATTAATAGCAGAGGCTTCACTAGGGAAGTACAGTTTTTAAACAGTATGGCGGAAAAACCATCTGCGTCCATCTGCGACGAGCTTTTTATATTCTTGATACCTTCGAAAATATCATCTTCGCTTAGAGTAAGTAAACCTAAGTCCAAAGTAGATGTGCTATTAGTGAGATTTTTACGAATATTCGAGAGTTCATCAACTGACAGGTCATTATCAGATACAAAGTTAGACGAAAAGAAGCTTGCCTCGGACACAGAGGCCGCATTTTCACATTTATAGAGTACAGTCTTAGGTACACTTGAGCCAGTTTTTCTGGATTTGATGTACGACCAAAAATATTTCGGACTTATTTTAATATTTGACTCGAAACCATGAATATAGTTTTTGTAACAAGTCTCATTCAATTTGCAAAACTCTTTTTGGTAATAACGATATTTACTGAGAAAGCATTGCTTTTTAGTAACCTTGAATTTTTTATAAAACTTATTTTTCAAATTTTTTAGATGCTTTAAATCCTTCGAGAACCAAGGAAGTTTATACGTCTTAGGTTTGAAAGTAGGCACATAGTTAGAACATTGATCAAATAAATAGGTTTTGAATACATTAAAACAACCTTCGACTTCGATATCCTGAAATAAATTATCCCAGTTTATTCCACTTAACGCAAGATCCAATGCAACAAAATCGCAGCGACTATAATTTAATGAAGCAGTTTTTTGTGCTGGGGACTCATCAAAAAATTCAAAAAATTCAAAAACTAATTCCAAAGGCAAATGATAAGAGTTAGGTGGAGATATAGAGGAAGAAGGTTTTGATATTACAAAGTTAATGTTGTACGTTACTAAGACTAAATCTAAAATGCGATAAATATCACAGAGTTTATTTGAGTTAGGCCAATACTTAAGAGGTTATCAATAACATGTGACTCAACAGAGCTGTGAACATTTGAGGGAGTCAAGAATAGATTATTATCGTAAAACGACCAATTTATATTGCTTAAATTAAAATCACCAAGTACACAAATTTGGCTATCTCCAATGCCATGATGCAGCGCCAAGAGATTATCGATATGCGACTTGTACAAATTATCACAGCTAAGTGGAGGTATATAAGAGACGCAAAGATATAACAAACCAAGGGAACCGCTAACACGAACACAAAGTTGGTCGATGATTGTGTCCTCATTCAGAAGAGGACAAACCGACGCTTTGAGGTTGTTTCGGGCCGCAATCAATACTCCTCCGCCTCGGCTACATCCAGTTTAAAAATTGGATTTTATACTCAACGACAGTTCATGCGACGCAAGTGCCGGCGCATGTGGTTGCTGCCGTTTCTTGAAAGATTTGTTTGTCTGCAATGTCTAAAGATTTGTTGGCGTCGTCTACTTCCTCACTGCTAGTCCGGCTACGCGATCTCGTAATCATTTTTATGATATTTGAATAAATGATTTCAAGCAAAAATTTCATTTTGTTCACGATTTTATTTGGCGTATATAATTGCTTACAAAATGGCAAAAATATGTGTAGCATACAAAAAGTAACAAGTCGAATGTTCTGGTTCTCCTTTTATACAAAGGTAACGGTAGTTTACGACAAATACATACATATGTGTAAATACCAAATTTACCTATCCATAAAGGAATAATAAAGTACATGAAAGTAAAAAGTGAAGTGTGGTGAAATTTTGTATTTTGCCATCCATCAATTTCGCCGTGCTGCCAGACCTTCTAAATTTCGATGTTTATTGCGACATCCCACCGACCGGTGAATCTTCCGCGGATTCACGAAACCTTAAAGCGGCTAGCTTGCTGACTGGACGACGAATGACTCCATGAGACGTCTATATTGCTGCGCTTCGAACTCGGTTGTCTTTTCCAAGGAAGACTTCGACCACCTTTCCCATCTCCCAGCGACTTCTCGGCAATGTGGGGTCGCACACTATTACAAGCTGGTTTAGCTGGAGAGGATCGGAGACACAACAACTGAGGCAAGTACTCCAACATCCATCGCTTCCAAATTCGATCCTTCACGTTTTGAGCAATCTTCCATTGTTTTCGTGGACAGATGTGCCTTTCATCCAAGCTCGGTGTTTTCGTTGAGTTTATGCACCCAATTAAAAAAGGATTTGGAGTAAGTGGCTCTTCGTCATCTGAGCTGAGCGGTATATCTTTTAGGGGTCAACTGTTAACAATGTTCTCTGTTTCTATTAGAACACTTCGCAATTTTTCCACTCGAGGCGCGTCTTCTCTTAATACTCTTTCCAGAAGCTTCTTAACGCACTGTATCAACCGCTCCCAGCAACCTCCTGCGTTGGGTTTAGCTGGACAACTGAATCGCCATTTAATATTTTGTTTGGTCATCTCTTGGTCGATGCGCCCAAAATCAAACAATTGGCCTCGACTTCAGCTCCCGCTGTGCGCCCACAAAGTTTGTGAAGTTGTCGCTTCTTATTTGCACAGAAACACCGGTACGATTTACGAAATTTCTTAAGCAAATGATGAAAGAGTCTGTTGAAAGGTCCTCTGCTATCTCCAGATGAATAGCTCTTGTCGTCAAACACGTAAATAGAGCAACCCAACGCTTCTCCGTTCTTCGGAAAATTGTAACTAAAAATGGTCCGCAGTAGTCCACGCCAGCATATGAAAACGGACGCACATAGGGAGTCAAGCGATCCGCCGGCAGTTGTCCCATTAGTGGCACAGTGGGTTTAGCAGACCAGCGTATGCATATCGGACAATCTCGCTTAATCGATAGTAATAGTCTTCGTGCGGATGGTACCTAATATTTCTGCCGCATTTCATTGATGACCAGGTGGTCGTTTTGATGATGTCTTCTTGCGTGGAACTGCGGCGTGTTACGTAGTGCTTTTGTGGAAGTATGATAGGGCGTCTGGCTGACAATGGTAAACAGTAGGCAGCATCGATTCGTCCACAATGGTGTAAGTTTGTGGATGCAGCTACTTTTCGGTGGCAATTGCTTCGCTTTCAACGCTGACACTTCAGCTGGAAAACATTCGCGCTGAATGTGGTGACAAATATACGTTTAAGCATGTCTTACTTCTGTAGGGGTCAATTCCTCTAGTTGGCGACTGTGACTCCGAGCGTTACTAGTGAAGCGCAGCATCCAGGCGGCGATTTTGGTGATCTTGAAAAATGAGGAATAATTAGTGAATTTGATTAAATCACCTGTTACGGTTAACAGCAGAGTTCGCTTAGGTATTTCTTCCAAGCCATGATCGATGAATATAGTTGATTCGCTTCAGCGGGCCATTTTTTCCATCAAGCTGTAGAAATTCTGGCCCCAGTAACCATCGATGTGAAAAACATTGTGTAAACGTTGCTCGAGTTACTTCGTCTGCCACGTTGGCGTATGAGGGCAACCAGCGCCACATATCATTAGTTGTCGTTGACAAAATCTCCGCTATTCAATGCTCAACGAAAGGTTTGTACTTACGCTCGCTAGACCGTATCCACATTATCACTGTTTGGGAGTCGCTCCAGAATATGCAGCGGTGAATGTGGAAATCATGGCTTCGTTCTATGAACGTTTTAAGGCGGCACCCCAAAATGACAGCCTGTGTTTCTAAACGTGGAATTGTCATTCCTTTTACAGAAGCACATTTGTAGATAAGCAACGGCGACATATGCTGAAGAACTTGCGTCTACGAAAATGTGGAACTGTATTTATTTAATATTTTAGAGACGAAATTCCTTAACTTAAACCCACCGGCCGCATTTATGAGAATTGCCTCTTTGGTGACAATCTCGGCTTCCTTCTCTGAGTGAAAACTTATTACCAAGTCATCGACGTAGGTATTTGTCAACACTGCATCTACTCTCTTTGGCATCGTTGACGTGAACTGCAATGCGTTGGTATTTTTAGATGCTCAGCGCAACACGGCGAGCAAGCTGCACCATCATGGAGGTCATCGGGTAAACTCGTATTTGTTTAGAGTCGTCGCCGTTCCTCCATAGGAACCTTTGTGCGCGCTGGTCGTCTGCTCTTATTTGAACTTGTGAGAATATATCTTCGATATCGCCCGCGACGGCCACTGTTCCTTCACGGATTCGGTGGAGGATGGCGAAAAGCGACTGCGCCTGGTCCGGGCTCTTGAGCAATTCTGAGTTGGGCGATGTATTTGACGATATTGCGGCTGCATTAAAAACTATGCGGAGCCTCCCGGGTTTGTGCGGATTCATGACATCGAAATGAGGGAGATACCAAGTCTTTTCAGTATTGGTATCGACTTCAACCGCGGATAGTTCTTTCGCGTAACCCTTCTTTATATAAAGCGTCATCCCTTTAATGTAGTCTTCAGCAACACTTTTATTTTTCATCATCTTGTTTTCTATACCCAGCAAACGTCTCTTGGCCATGTCGTAGCTAGGTGGAAATCTAGTCTCGTCTCGTCTCCACAACAACCCCATCTCGTACCTGTATCCAATCTTAACCGTTGTTGCTTTAAGAATGGGTTTTGCTCGGATGTCATCATCGCCTTCAGTAATCGCTGTTTTTACACCCAGATTTTCTTGTGTTAGGGACTCTTCAACCATAGCGCACGTTTTATTTGACAGGGATGGACGAGAGTTTTCAAATTACTGCTTTGGCAGGTTCAAACATTTAACTGTGCGAACGTTCTTCAGAGGGAAAATAATACCTCCATGATTCCCCTGTACTTCCAGTGATACCATGCGAAAAGTCTCGGTTGCTGCGTTCTCACCGTACCATTGTAGGGTAAGTAATGATGACTGGCCATTCAGTCCCAGTTGGTTTGCAACATCTTCCTCCTGTAGTGAGATTGAAGAGCCTTCGTCGAACATAGCATGTGTTTTCAAGCCGCCTTTCGACCCACGCAGTGTAACTGGTATAATTTTAAATAAAATGGAACGGCACTCACCTTGGCAACTTAGGACGACTTCCGAAGCACTTGCGGCGGCTAATGTGGATGTGGGAATTCTCGATGGTGCATGTAGCAAACGGTTGTGTACTCTTTACACGCCTCCCTCTTACGGCAGCTTTGTAAGTTGTGTCCCCCTTGCAGGTATGCAAAGCACAGACGTTGACGATTCATAAGCGCCCATCGATTATCCACATTACGTGACTTGAAATCATGACAGTCTTCCAGTGTGTGCGACTGGTTACAAGCCACACATGCCGGCTTCTGTGGTTGACTTGGGTGATCATCCCTACTATGTAAAAAACGGCGGATAGTAGTACCTTTTTGGTCTGGTCGGCGTAGCATTCTAAAAGGTGTTGTCAGTTCACCCCTCTCAGCTCCTTTTGGCATTATGGCGATAGTTTTGGCTAAATTACCAACCCATTCGGCGAAAGTCTCCACGGTTGCAAATGGCAATACCGTGGATGCATGTTTGCTCCACTCAAACTGTTTTGAGGGTGGAAGTTTCGGAATAAGTTGATCCAACAATGTTGGACTCACCAGATGCTGCTCACATTTGGCAGATTTAAAAAATGCGGTTATATTTCGCACCTCACTGGAGAGCGCCAAAACTTGTTCGATATGGTTCTCCGATATGCTTGGGAATTGTTGCACCTTCTGCAACTGTGAACGAATCAGTAGCTCTGGTCTGGTCTGGTCGAAATTGAATTTTTGTTCATTTAATATATCTTGAACGTTTTCAGGAAATACAAGAAGCAATGTGACTGACCATTTGGCATCATCCCTCAAGGCCTTATGCAGACGAATGAGGTTTTGGCGATCTTTGTAGTTAAATTCTCTCGTTGAGTCGTCGTAACTGGCAAAAATAGAAGCCAATCCTCGGGATTGCCGTCGAAATCTGGTAGCGGATATAATTTCGCACGGTACAATGTGGAAGTTTCAATACCATAAGGCGCAGGTGGTGAAAGTTGAATTGGTGCAAACGCATGTGGATGCTGCGTCACAAATGTGTGCGGCGACGGCTGACGCGGCGCATACAAGTGGAGCATACGGCGCATATAATGGCGTTTTGTAAACTGTTCGATTCAGAATCTAAGCGATCGCGGAGTTCTTGGGTGTCGTTGCGGAGTTCCTTGAAACATTTATTTACTGACGATATGCTGGCTACTATCTCTGTTAAGTGGCTGGTTACACATGGTGTTGCGTGGTCGGCAAAGACAGTTGGTGCAACTTCCGAGGCGACATTCTCTAAACATGTGTTGTCTGCAATGTCCAAAGATTTGTTGGCGTCGTCTACTTCCTCACTGCTAGTCCGGCTACGCGATCTCGTAATCATTTTTATGATATTTGAATAAATGATTTCAAGCAAAAAATTTCATTTTGTTCACGATTTTGTTTGGCGTATATAAATGCTTACAAAATGGCAAAAATATGTGTAGCATACAAAAAGTAACAAGTTGTTGTTGTTGTTGTAGCGGCTAGCTACACCCGACGGGGCTGGCGGGCTCCCTCAATCATTATCGTCAAGCTTAACTAACGAAAGGTCCAGGAAACGAGCCTTTTCAACAGGGTCGGACCATAGGGAGAGGGGTGTTAGTTGAGTAGTTTGGCCGGGCATGTGAATAGGTGATTGGTGTCGTGCGGAGACTCTCCACATGCTGGGCAAGTGTTGGGGGTGTCGGGGTTGATCCTGGATAGGTAGGAGTTTAACCTGCTACAATATCCAGATCTGAGTTGGGCCAGAGTGACGCGGGTCTCACGAGGCAGCTGGAGCTCCTATGGGCGGTGGTTGGACTCCCAGGACTGCACTCACAGGGCGGGTGTCGATGTATTTGGACACCGACTCCCTGTGAATGTTGTCCAGAGCCTGTCGGTACGTCCTCGGGTCCAGCGGTAATCGTACGTATGTCTGGACCTCGTCCGTCAGTTGTGAGAGATGTCCCCTGATGTGCCTGGGTGCCGGCTCCAGCGCAAGCAAGTCTCTATTGGGGTGCCCCGGACGGTGGCACCCCAGTAGAAACTGTTTTGTGAGCATCATATTGTGCTCCTGCACTGGAAGCACGTTAGCCTCATGGTAGAGGTGATCCACAGGCGTCATCAGGAGACATCCCGCCACTGTCCTGAGTGCCGCGTTCTGACAGGTCTCCAGTCTTGACCACTAAGTCCTGCTAGTTCCAGGCGACCATATTGGCGCAGCATAATTTAGAACCGGCCGGCCAATCGTCTTGTATGTTGCCAACAACGTTTCTTTGTCTTTGCCCCAAGTGCTGCCGGCGAGCGACTTGAGGACTTTGTTGCGGCTCTGTAACTTGTTGACGACTGCGGTTGTATGCGCTGAGAAGGAGACCAGGCTGGGGAGGTAGCTGTTCACTTTAGAGCACAAGCCATCAATTCCATTGCCGGTAGCCATTATCGTGCAGTCGTCGGCATACGAGACCAGTGTGACTCCCTCTGGCGGGGAAGGGAGTTGCGAGATGTAGAAGTTGAATAATAGGGCGGATAGGACGCCACCCTGTGGTACCCCCTGCTTAATTCTTCTCGCTTTTGACACTGAGTCACGGTAGCACACCGACGCTTGACGACCACACAGGTAGTTCGCGGTCCATCGCCTCAACGCCGCTGGGAGAGGTGAGGCCTCCACTTCCTTCAGCAGGATGGAGTGGCTAACTGTGTCGAAGGCCTTCGACAAGTCCAAAGCCACGAGGACGGTTCTCTTACAGGGGGGGTTGCCGTTGAGACCACGATTAACCTGCTTCGCCGGGCTGAGGTAGTCATTGAAATGCGGGAGCAGCAGGGCCTCAAGTGTCTTGACCACTGGAAAAAGCAGGGAGATCGGCCGGTAGGACTCGCCTTGGCTGGCCGGTTTCCCTGGTTTCAGCAGTGGTATCACCCTACTCGTCTTCCAGACATCTGGAATGACCAGGGTGCTTAAAGACAGATTGAGGACCTTGGTGAGATATGCTACTCCCGCGGTGCCCAATTTTTCAGCATCAACATGCTTAACCCGTCTGGGCCAATGGATTTGGAGGCTTTCGCCTTCCCGATGGCTTCAGTTTGGTCCTGTCGACCGAAGGATGCAGTGTAAATTTTCGACTAAAATAGTTCGCGCATCGCTTCGGGTCCGACGAGGCGTGGTCTCCAAAGGAGATTTCTGTTCGATCCTCACGCCTCGTCGGGTTGGACAGGGACCTCACGGTCGACCATAATTTGCCCACTCCGGCACCGAGGTTGCAGGACTTCAGGTGCTCCCTCCACTTGTTCCGCTTATGTACGTTAACCAGGCGTTGGATCTCCCCGTTTAGTTGCCTAATACAGGGATTACCGGGGTCCGCCTGCCGAAGGTGGTCGCGTTCATCCGCCAGAGACACCGCCTCACCCGGGAAGTCAGGGCGGATCACAGGGATCCTACCTGCCGGAATGAAGCGGGCTGCAGCGGACTTCACCACCCTGCGGAACTCGCGCTCGCCAACGCGAACGTCGGTTGGAGTTGAAAGAGCACTGAAGGCGTCTTCAGTGAAATCCTCGAACCGCTCCCAGTCAGCTTTTTTGAAGATGACATATTTGTGGCGGTCCGAGGCAACATAGTTCGCAGGTATGTCAATCGAGATGACTATGGGTAGGTGGTCTGATGCAAGCGATAGCATAGGTCGCCACGTTATGCTATTTATCAGACCCGCGCTAGCTATTGTTAGATCTGGCGAGCTGCTGCAACTACCCACAATCCTTGTAGGGGCTTCGTCGTTCATGGTGCAGAATGTCGAGTCGTCTATCTGCTCTGCCAAAATATTTCCCCTACGATCGTTTGATAGGCTTGAGAACCAAAGATCGTGATACGCGTTGAAGTCTCCAACTACCAAACGGTTTTCACCCCTGAGGAGCGCACCTATGTATGTCAGGGTGATATCCAGCGGGGCAGCAGGAGACAGGGGGTATGTAGATATTAAATATTTCGAGCTCGACATTGCCTGACCGGACAGCAATCCCTTGACATTCTAAGGTGCTGTCCCTTGGATCGATGTCTACATCGATGAGACGATACTGCACGGTGTCGTGTAGAATGAAGGCTAGGCCTCCACCATTATCTCGCTCGCGATCTCTGCGAAGCACGTTGTAGCCGTCGCAGTTCGTTAAGGTTGAACTGCGACGTAGCTTCGTTTCTTGGACCGCAGCTATTAACAGCCCGTGCCGAGCCATGAAGGCAACCACCTCCGAGATCTTGCTCGAGAGTCCGTTGCAGTTGAACTGTAAGAGTCTCGTCTGTCTCGGTAAGGTGAGTCTGAAATATCAAAAGAACCAGAGTGAGTGTTAAAATCCTGACACAAACTACGGAGTGGCCCATTTAACTCAAAATTACTTTTACATGGCTTGAGAAAGAGAGGCCGGAAATATCTTGAAATTCTGGAGGGAACGTTTAGTTTTATTTCGCTAAGAAGAGATGGGCTAGAAATCAAGCCTGTCAGTAACTTGACCAAAAATACAATGCCTAGCATTTCTCTGCGACTAGCAAGTGTAGGAAGACTAATGAGTTTTAAACGACTTATATATGGCGGCAGGTTGTACCAAGAATCCCAACAAAAATTCCTTAAAGCAAAAAGCAGAAATTGTTTTTGAATTGACTCTATTATGTCGGAATGAACTTCATAGCGCGGGTTCCAAACAACAGATCCATATTCCAGTATGGGCCTCACTAACGTTGTGAACAGAGCCTTCGTGATGTAAGGGTCATTGAATTCTTTTGACCACAGTTTTACAAATGCAAAAACACCCTTGGCTTTGTTAGCTGTAACATTTATGTGAAGATTAAAATAAAATTTCGGGTCCATTGTAATTCCAAGATCAACAAAGTTAAACACTTGTTCGAGGTTATGGTTACATATTTCATATGAAGCTGGTTGAACTGCTCTGCGAGAAAACCACATTACTTTCCATTTTTTAAGGTTTAGTGGTATGTAATTTATTTCACACCAGTTAGTCATGCTATTTAAATCCTTTCCTCAACAGAATAATTCGATCTAAAAAGCTTTACATCATCAGCATACAATAAAATTTTTGAATAATTTATTACAGAAGGTAAGTCATTTATAAAAAGTAAAAACAGAATCGGACAAAGGTGACTTCCTTGCGGGACCCCTGAAAAAAACATAAATAATGTTTGAGGAACTATTTTTAAAAAGAACTCGTTGTGTTCTGTCAATGAGGTAAGAAGACATCCAACGAAGGAGATTAGGTTGAAAACCAATGAGATCGAGTTTATGGATCAGTAAAGAGTGAATTACTCTGTCGAATGCTTTTCTAAAATCGGTGTATATACTCGTAACATCAGTGTGCATAAATTCTCTGAATCCATTTGAAACATGAGTTGTGAACTCAAGCATGTTTGTAACGGTAGATTTACCCTTAGAGAACCCGTGATGTGTGCTACAAATTGTAGAAGATATGGAATACGTTAAATGGTCAACAACAATAGCTTCGAATAATTTAGGAATAGCAGAAAGCTTAGCTATACCGCGATAATTTTCTATAGAGGATCTACTCCCGATCTTATAAAGGGGTATAATGAATGATTCTTTCCAAGCTGAAGGAAAAATTCCAAGCTTAAGAGAAAGATTAAATAAATTAGTTAAGGGCTCATAAATATGTTTAGCACAGTTTTTCTTTTTTTCTTTTAAGTTACTCAAATAATAAAATACTTCCTCGGAAGATATCTGCGGAATAATAGCAGAGGTGAGGGAACAGAGTTTATATGTATAAGGTTTGCTCAGAGGCGAGTTAATGGAGTAATTTGACCTGAAGAATTGGGCAAACATGTTGGAAATTGATTGGGAGTCACAAGAAACGGTATTTTGATATTTCATAGCAGACGGAAAACTAGTCACTCTGCGCCTAGAGTTAACGAAGTCATAAAATGATTCAGGGTTTTTTATTAGATTCCTTTTAACTTTGCACAAATAAGATCTGTAGCATTTTTTATTTAATTCAAAATAAGTGTGTCGGATAACTGAGTATTTAATATAGTTAGTGTGCAAACCAATTTTTTTGTACAATTTAAACGATCGCGACTTCTTATTTTTTAAATTTTTTAGTTCCTTAGTAAACCAAGGTTGTGATTGCTCCTTTTGTACGCAAACCCGTTTTGGTAATAACTTTTGAAATAAGCTAAATATAGTGTTATTAAAATGCTGGACGCAACGTTCAACATCATCTTTATACGTCGGCCATGATAATTTTGATAATTCTCGATCTAATTTCTTCAAATTGGCTTTCGCGAAAATAAAACGAGCGTTTGAGCAACTTGATTTATCAATAATATTTCCAAAATCACCAATAACTTCGTAATTTACCTCATTCGCGGGGTGATAAGAGTCCTCTGGAATAACCAAGGGTTCGCACATCTTCATAGATGACTTAGATACGTCATCAACAAAAACAAGATCCAGAATGGTGCCAAAATTATTTGGAGTTAAATTGATCAGATTTAGACGGAGCTCAGCCATATCTTCTAAAAACACATTGTATCTATCCTTTGATGATATTGGAACGATAAAGTTGTCTATAAGAGTTCATGATATGCCTGGCATATTGAAGTCACCAAGTACAATCATCGAGTCATGTGCAGTAATCATTGAACTTAAAGATCTAAGTAACGCAATATGTTGATTGCACAGGTGCGTCGTATGGATAGAGCGCTCCGGTGCAATTTTGAAATAAAGGAAATAAAACAATGTTTTTTAGTAATTGCTTTATTTCTTTAATTAGAGATTGATAAAATTGATAATAATTACTTGTTACAGATTTAACCTGATGTGACGTGGTAGCTGCTGACGATGTCCTCTCTAGCTCGTTCGATATACCAAAAAAAAAAGTCTTTGCTAAAAAAACAGTTTCGGACCGCCGGCCAATAGTGGAGACTGAAGGGGAAATTCAATCTCCATTTATTATCCGGCGGGAAAAACTTTATGACGGACCAATGGTAAACAATGACGCGTCATTGTGAATGCATGTTTACCATTAGGATGGTACGACAGATGGGTGCTGTTTAGGGTGAAACCTAAACATACCGGCCCCCTTGCGGTACGCAATAGCTATAAGAAGTGTCAGCCACCACGCTCACATGCAGATATTTTGTTTATAAGTATGTAAAATGTATTATGTATTCTTCCGCTGATCCTGGCTGAATTCCTGTTAGGGGGAAAGAAATGTTCAACTTAAAGGTTGGGTTAAATT
The DNA here is from genome assembly GCA_963971545.1 of Philophylla caesio. NCBI lineage: Eukaryota > Metazoa > Arthropoda > Insecta > Diptera > Tephritidae > Philophylla > Philophylla caesio. Next base: position 71,919,181 of record OZ020607.1, read on the forward strand.
TCAACGCACTTTAATTATATAAATTCATAAATTTTTTATTTTTAACGTACAAAAAATTATTATTACAATTTTGGTTAAGCTCTGGATGTGCCAGATAAGATCCAACCAAAGATCGAGCTTTGGGCCAACAGGGACCCGAATGTGTTGGGAAGTATGCCTGGCATGATTATATCGGCATACACGTCTGCGCCGAGTATCAGGCGAATTGGCGCCGATATATAAAATTTTTGGTCTGCCAGCCTGATGTGCGCATAGGGAATAGCGATCGCGGAGTCGACGGTTGCAGTCGGACTGACACGCTGATATTGTGCCACTATAGTGGCGTGTGTTGCTATCCGGTTATTTTGGTCGTGCTTGCCTCGAAGCCGTATTAGGCACCCTCTCTGGCCGCCGATGTGCGTTTGTGGTAACCGCAATTCGCGCGCGAGGTCTGCCGAGATTGTCGACGTTGTCGCGCAGGCGTCAATAAGGGCGCGTACCAGATGCAGGCGACCTCCAGCTTCTATTTTGACCACCGCAGTTGGAGCGATGGTGATCATGGCCTTCTTCGGAAGCTGGCCGGTTGAGATAGCTGAAGAGGCCGAGTCGCCAGTCTATCCTGCCGATGGTAATCACGAGGACGAAAAGTCCTGGTTTCCGTCCTGCGTGATTTTTGATCCTGTTTGCGTTGCGGAAAAGGCCTAGTTTTCGGCTGACGCAAGGGATGTCTCTCATGCTGTAAGAGAGGGCGAAAAGACCTGGTTTCCGCGCCTTTCTCATCCGTGCGAAAAGGCCTAGTTTCCGCAGCGGAGTTGGTGATTTCTCCGTCCTCGACTTCTGGATGAAGAGGCGTTTATTGAGAGCACTTCATCGTCCGAAGTACCTTCGTCCTCCTCTACTTGCTGGCGCCATGACCGCTTTGGCTTCCTGATGACCGGGCGCTCATCGCTGCTCTCGTTGAGGTGAAGCGTCGTGTGGTGCTTCTCATGGCAACGCTTGCATCTTCCCTCGCTGGTGCATCTGTCGAGACGGTGCGTCATTGAGAGGCAGTTGCTGCAGAAGCGTCCCATGAGGGCTTCACGCAGTCTCTCCTCTGGTGTTTTGGCGCGGTATACTGGGCACAGCCTCAGTGGGTGTTTGCCATCGCACAAACGGCATGCAAGGGGGTAGCGGTGTGGTTGCTGCGCAGCTTTATTTTTGAGCATATTGTAGCGCGTCATTTTTCCTAAGGAAATTTCGATTTTTATTTTTGTTTTGTAGGTATGAGTTGGGTGGCGAGTAGCGATAAATTGTCTCATTTCATGATTGTTTTGTTCATTTTGTTACATGGGGCATTTATGATTTATGTTGATTGAATGAATATAGAATATAGCATTACCAGTGGACGGTAAGTACAAAATTGACTGCATTATTGACGTACATATATTTTATAGTACGGAAGTGTCCAAAAGGTTGGTGAAATTACTGAAAGCAAGCGAAAGTGCTTTGCATGCAGTTTTGAATTTTATTTAAAATTTTTTTTTTTTTTTTTTTTTTTTAGTTTGTTCCTTTACATTGCCTGCCTCCTAAAATATTCCGCATTTAATGAATTGTTTTTTTTTTTTGGCGTTTAGGTTATTGTAATATAGCGTACTTGCGTGCGTGGAAATATTGCATACCTTGTTTTTATTACGTGCTATTTATTTCTTTACAAGCGAAAAAATTTATGTGTGGCAATACCATAGCCTTGACGAACGTCAAAAGCGGTGTGTCATTGATCACGCCATTATTTGAAAACAAAACAAACGTGCCGGTGAAATTTCCGAGTAAAGCGGAAATAGTGAATTAATTGTCAAGTTCCCAGTTTGTGTTTATTATAAAAAACACATAACCGATGAGTACGGCGAACGTGAACGTCAATGGCAACTTTTGCTACGCGGACGTTATGTGGAATTTAATTTGATCTATGATAGAGATACGAAATTCGCTCTGTATACGCCTGGTGCAAAATATTAGAGCGTTTTGATGTCATTGCCATTGACGGCACGCTGGGAATACATGCACACCGTGCCAACCAACTCAAACGAGAGTAAACTATTGGAAGTGCTGCAGGCAAATCGAGTCAATGGAAATTGGTTTGCTAAAGACAGGTGCCGCCAATACAAGAGGCCTGCGCTGTGCTTATACGGGATGAAATTGTGGCTACCAGCTTTGAAAAGCATTTGCGAGGGCAAATCTGCATCATCCATACAAACCAACAACCACACAACCACTGCTTCTGGTGGCGCTGCGGCCAAGTGTACAGTGCATCGCTACAGCAATTTGATTGCAATGTTGTTTCATTGTATTGTTGAAGACGGAATGCAACACAGGTTTTTTTTCGCTGCATTATTATTAACTCGCCTTTATACATTTTTGTATTTCGCATTTATACATTTTCGTATTTTCAGAACTAGCATTAAGTGATTTGGTGCAGCGTGCTGTTAAATCTACAGCAGTTTCCGGCATCTGTTTACCGCTTGGGATATCGTATTTGAAGGTGAGTGATTCATATGAAAAACGAACAAAACAGTTAATTTTTTTTTTTTTTTTCTTACAAAGCGGCTATGTGTGCTGGTGGAAACGCCGACTGCATATCGATTGCTATTCTACGGAATATCTAGTGTCGGCCTTTGCACCAGCACATACCAGCTTGTTTTGTTAATGGTGTCACTCGACTCTGTTTCCCTTTTTTTTTGATTTTCTCGGTGGGATTATGTGGTATTCAGGTAGTTATTATGTGGTTGCAAACAAAAGTGGTGGTGTAGTAGTTGAGTGTTTTCTATACTCTTTACTTTTCCGCCTATGTTTGTACACATACACACTTATGCTGCATACCACAATTCATGATATGTACTTATGTAGATGGTCAGTAAAGGGCCTATTGATAAAGTCTGCTAAAATTTCGCTTTTCCAGTTTGCATGTATGTATGTACATATGTAGGTCCACATCTGCACACTTGCATATACGTGCATGCATGTAAACCTGCAAATATGTGCCCGGTAGGCACATTGCGTACTATGATTGTGAAGAACTGGTATGGTATTGGTCCCAAATGGATGGGTATTAAATACCAATTCATGAAATAGAGAATTTTTTGACATAGTATTTTGTCGTTCGATTGCAGGCTTTTGTGAAATAGGGATTTTAGAGAGATAGTTTAGAGGTGTTGAATTGCTCCTCATTTTCATCGTTGTAGGGTGGTAGTAGGATTATTTTTGTAAGGGGTCTCGTAACTTGGCCCTTTTCAGTCAAAATATCTACCACACGTACTAGGTTGTCAGCACCTTTGTGTACGTTAACTATTCTTCCTAGCCTCCATTCATTTGGAGCTAGGTTTTCCTCTTTTATAACGACGAGGTCTCCTATCTTCAAGTCCGCCTTTGGATGTTTCCATTTTATTCGTTTTTGCAATTCAAGGAGGTATTCTCTTTTCCATCGCTTGCAAAAGTTGTGATGTAAGGCTTTCAGTTTCTGCCACCGATTTACTATGGAGGCAGGATTTTCAGTGGAATCTATTTCTGGTGGAGCCAGTAAATGTCCACCAACTAGAAAGTGGCCGGGAGTGAGGGGTTCCAGGTCAGATGGTTCATTTGAAGATGGACTTAAGGTACGCGAGTTGAGGCAAGACTCGACTCGGCATAAGAGGGTACTAAACACTTCGAAGGTATATTTATACCAAGCTGCTATCTTTTTAAAGTGGCTTTTGAAGCTTTTCACACCTGCTTCCCATAGTCCACCCATATGAGGAGCTGCAGGTGGTATGAAATGCCACGTAAGTGACTGGTGAGCATATTTGCTCATAGTGCCATCACGCGCTTCAGCTATAAAGGCTTTAAATTCTGATCTTAAGGATCGTGAAGCTCCGACAAAGTTGGTGCCGTTGTCGGAGTGGATATTTTTTGGACATCCTCTTCTAGCGACAAATCTAGAAAAGGCTGCGAGAAAGGGCTGAGCACTGAGGTCATTTGTGGCTTCCAAATGAATATCCTTAGTCTAACGGACTACATACCAACCAACACCCTAATGGACATATTCGACCGCATAAGGAATGACATCGAACACGAAATGACACTGAAATACAGAACGTTGAACAGGAAGTTACACAAACTTGCGGGACAGCGTGAATCAACAGACCGACACCAACAACACAATTTTCATACTAGACTGACAAATTTAACGGAAGTACCACTAAACAAAGAAGAAATACAGCTATTACAAAAAGGCCTCAAACACAACATTAAGGATAATAACAGGAAGAGACGGGCGGAGCAAGCCATTATAGATGCAGAGGTCGCAATATCACTAATGCCGAGCGAAGAGCAGGAACACGCAAGACACATGTGCAGAGAAATAATAAGCAACCAAATACAAAACGACGAAGACACAAAGAACAGCAAGGAAGAAAACGTTGCAAGGGAATTAAAACAGAAGCTCAGGAGGAACAATGTCGTAACAACCAAGGCGGATAAAGGCAATACAACAGTAGTCATCGGCAAACAAGAATACATAGACAAGACAGAAGAACTCATTGAAAAAATGGGTTGCAAGAGAGTGGGGGAGGACCCAACGGACAAGTACCAAACGCAAATAAAAAGAGCCATAAAAGATGCACCCGGCATCATAAGCTCGGGGTTTGCACACCAACTAACCCAAATGAACCCAGCAGCCCCACCACTGATCGCATTACCGAAGATTCACAAACCGGACATTCCAATGAGGCCCATAATCAACTACAAGTCAGCACCTGGATATAGATTATCAAAGCATCTAAAGACGATACTGAAGGACACCCTAGAACTTGAGAACGAACACACAATAACTAACACAACGGAACTGATAGCAAAACTGACGACCGTTAACATCACAAAGGACAGTAAACTAGTATCGTTTGACATTAAGGACTTATACCCCTCAATACCACTACCTGAGACAATAGACATGGTATACACAAAAATACTGGAGAAAACCAAAAACAAAATCAAGGCTGCACAGATCGCAAGAATTCTAAGAACCACACTACAACAAACCTATTTCAAATTTAATAACAAAATCTACAGACAAACGAACGGACTTGGAATGGGGAACCCAACATCAGCCGTACTCATGGAAGTATTCATGCAGAATTTGGAAGAAAAATACATGAAAGAACTTACAACCGAGTTGGGTGTTAAATTTTACGCGAGATACGTTGATGACATTATCTGCATTCTAACCAGCAACAACGAAGAACAAGTATTGGAGTATCTCAACAAACAACACGGAAACATACAGTTTACAATGGAAACAGAAAGCGAAGGAAGGATTAACTACCTAGATCTGGCAATTAGGGCAGGTAAGACCAAAGGAAAACTTGGCTATGAAATTTACAGAAAACCAACAGCCACAGACACGGTAATTCATAACACTTCGAACCACCCTCAGCAGCACAAAAATGCGGCGTTAAAGCAACTAGTTGACAGACTAGAACGAACACCTTTAACACCAGAAGCACACAAGAGAGAGCTAAACATTATTTACAACATAGCGGTCAATAACGGATATAAAAAAGATCTGATAGACAAAATCAGAAGAAACAATGGGACCCCAAAAAGAAGCGATAAGGATAAAGACGGAAAGACATGGACAGTATTAACTTATACAGGAAAATCGACACATAAATTAGCAAATTTTTTCAAAAAACACAACATTCACACAGCATTTAAAACAGTAAACAACTTAGGACGAATACTACGGACAAGTACAAATACAGAGGACTCACTAAACAGCCAAGGCGTATACCAACTGACCTGCGAATGCCAATACAGCTACATAGGACAAACAGGACGTAAAGTAAGAACAGGGTTCCGCGAACACATAAGGGATTACAACAAGAAGTCACGGAAACCCACCACAACACCTGAATCTAACTTTGCAAATCACATGTTCCACAGCAAATGTACACCAGCAAACATTAAGAAAACCGTAAAGGTATTGCATGTGCAGCAAAAAGGTCGACGCCTAAACGCTTTGGAAAACATGGAGATATACAAACAAAAAACATTTGACGGAAGAATAATAAACGAACAGACGAACACCAACTCGGACGTAATATTTGAGCCATTGAAACTTGTTTACAAAAAACAAAGCACGAACTTAGGTACTACCAAAGAAACTAACGCATAGGACCAACACAAAACATCCCACAGGACAAAAATTACTGACTTCTACCTACCCATGCATACCACATAGGCAACCGTAAAAAGAAAAAAAAAAAAAACTTCACGCTGACAAATAAACCCTAAACACAGGTAGCATACACCTACAAACATTTGTTGGCTGCTAGTTAACGATAGATACCGATACCTACGAAGGACAAAACACAATAAATAGGGACCGCCAGACGTAAACTAAACAGAACGAATAATAACACTGAAGATGGCACAACGCCGAAACCGGTTTGTATCAAAACCAAATTTGACAAGGATCGACGGAAAACCGTTCCAAAATACATCAATGTTTATTAAGCGTTGTGTCGTTGCTTTAATTTCATCAGATGAATTAAACAAGATTTCGCTTGAAACGAAGCTCTAGTTTTAGGGTGAGTTCTTTGAGAGAATCTCATAATATATGATAGGACTCTCAAAGCTCTTGGTAATTTTGAAAATCTACTTAGAATATCGCTATTACCCTCGATTGTTGTTGCATGAACATGTACCTTCTTTTCCTATATTGTTGTGTTGTAGTTTATATCCTGTGTTGGCCATTTTGTATTGTCTTGTTGTAGCCAAGAGGGACCACCACAGGGAGTTGTCCACCAGGTCCTGGGCGAGAAGTCCCCTACTGGCCAGATCTGCTGGATTTGAAGCTGAATCCACATGTAGCCAGTTCTCGTTTCCTACCTTTTCGACGACCTTGGTTATTCGATGTGCCACAAAGGTTGACCATGAACATGGTGGTTTTCGAATCCATGCGAGAACGATAGTCGAATCTGTCCATAAATACGTTTTTATATTTCCCATGTTGAGGCTTTCAATTACCGATTCCATGATCTCTGCGAGTAGTACGGCTCCGCAAAGTTCCAACCGCGGTAGTGAAATTGTTTTTACGGGAGCTACTCTGGTTTTTGCTAAAAGTAAGCTGACCAAAACTTTGTCGTTACTCTTAACACGCAGATATACTGCAGCTGCATATGCCTTTTCAGATGCATCGCAGAAACCATGCACTTCGGTGTGTTCTGTTGGCGAATCAAATACCCACCGAGGAATTCTGATTTTATTTATTTCCTCATAAGAGTTAGTAAAATTTTTCCAACGTTCCAATGTATTCGGAGACACAGTCTCATCCCAGTTTGTACCTTCTAGCCAAATGCTTTGCATTATTATTTTGGCTACGATTACAATTGGCGCTAGCCATCCTAATGGGTCAAACAGCTTAGCAATAGCTGATAGTATTTCCCTCTTAGTAGGGTTTTTATTTTGATCTAATGGTTTGGTTATAAAGTAGAATTGGTCAGTATGAGCATTCCACCTTATACCAAGAGCCTTGACTGTGCTAGCGTCTTCAAATTCTAAAAATTCTTTATTGAGCAAATGGGCCTTTGGAATACCTTTCAAAATTGTGTCACAATTAGCAGTCCATTTTCGTAATGGAAAGCCTGCTGCCTGTAAAACTTCTGATATTTCATCCCTAGCTTTTATAGCTGAGTCGATGCAGTGTCCCCCAGCAAGAATATCATCGACATACATGAAATTCCTTAGAATGTTAGATGCCGTCGGATGAGAAATATTTACGTCCTCAGCTAGTTGTAAGAGAGTTCTTATAGCTAGATAAGGAGCGCAATTGATGCCGAAAGTTACGGTCTTTAATTCGTACAGACCTATTGGATCGTTTGTGTTAGATCGGAAAATGATACGCTGATAACACGTTTGGTTTGGATTGACTATTATTTGACGATACATCTTCTCTATATCGCTGTTAAAAACATATTTTAATAATCTCCAGCGAAGTAGTAAAATTGTTAGATCGGCCTGTAAGACAGGACCGGGATGCAGGACGTCATTCAAGCTGGTTCTATTAGCCGTCGGACTTGAGGCGTTGAACACTACTCGAACCTTGGTTGACGTGCTTTCTTCCTTTATAACAGCAGGATGAGGCAGGAAATAGTTGTCAACGGAGTCTTCTTGGATTTTTTTATTGATCCTTGACATGTGTCCTAATGAAACGTATTCTGCTAATACCCTATTATACTCCATCTGAAGGTTAGGGTTCTTAGCGAGCCGTGTTTCATTCCGGAAGAACTGAGAGCAGGCTCTCTTGAAGGAAGGTCCCAGGTTGATGCTGGCTGGAAAATCCTTTTTAAACGGCAGGCTTACTGTATATTTCCCTTCTGCATCTCTCGTGGTTGTACACTTATACAGCTCCTCGCAGTACCTGTCGTCTTCGTTTATGGTTTTGTTCCTCGGTATATCTTCCAGTTCCCAAAACGCATTTAGTTTTTTGTCCAATGTTACATCGCTGTAATATGATACAATTTTGTTGGCGCGACCTGTGATAATCCAACCGAACACCGTTTCTTGGGCAAGAAGTGTATTAAGTACATTTTTCTTCAAGCCGCTAAGTATAATTTGGGGATAAATGTCTCCGCCAAGAACAAGATCGACTTGGTCGTTGACAAAGAATCTTTTATCCGCCAACATAAGATCTGGAAATGCTTGCTTGGTCATTGCGCTAATATGGCAAGACGGAAGATTTCCAGTCAGTTGTGGTAATACTAAGACTGTTGTATTTAGTTTAAATAAAGGATCGACTTGCGATCGCAATTCAATAATGCAAGCTTCTTTGACTTGTGCGGAAATTGAGTTGGTGATGCCCGAAACTTGGGCATGCAACCTTTTGGATGGCAGGTTGATTCTGCGCTTGAGGCGTTCTGTTATAAAAGAACACTCAGAGCCAGAGTCAATAAGTGCTCTCACTATAAAATTTGTGTCATTATAATATATGTTAACGCGCGCTGTCCCTAGTAGAACACCTGTGTTCGTGTTCGCGTAGCATGATGTAACATTTTTATTGATATTATCCTTTGCCTTTCCAGAATCGTGTAATCGTTGTGCCTGTTTTGATGTTGACGGTATATTATCGCTGGGATCTGACATTGACATCCTACTGGTCACCTTTGGCTGAAGCGTCTGTAAATGCAGGAGCGTGTGATGTCGAGCGTGACACGTGCTGCAGTTGTAAGAGCTGGTGCATCTCGACACGGTATGTCCTGAAGACAGACAGTTCAGGCAGCAATGGTTACCCTTGACATATTCGATCCTTTTAGCCGTGGTCAGGTTTTTGAATTTTGAGCAGCTGCGCAGTTTATGCTCATTTGAGTGGCACATTTGACACGGTGGATTTGCAACGCTTGCTTGGTATGTGCCAAATCTCTTTGGGCGAGCTTCCGGAGTATGCTTTGTTTCAGGCACCTTCGGAGTTCTCGGAGCTTTAGTGCCTGTAATGCCAGACATACTCTCTAGAGTCTGGAATCTTTCCGTAAGGAAATTATCCATGTCTCTCCATAAGGAAGTATCGGTTTTTTTCCTTATGCTTTGTTCCCATAAAGCCAGTGTAGTTTCTGGGAGCTTAGTGGAGCACAGATACGTAATAATTGCGTCCCAATTAGAGATGTCAATCTGATGACTCTTAAGGGCTGATAAGCAGTAATTAATATCGCGCTGTAACTTTTTCAATGAGTTACCACACTCACTTTCAACTTTGTTCAGATTGAATAAAATTTTCAATTGCGAATGGACGAGTATACGTTTATTTTCGTATCTGTCGCACAAGTTTTGCCAGGCTGTTGAGAAGCCATCGTTAGTCAATGGACACTTTCGTACTATATCTTTTGCTTCCCCCTGCGTTTTATGATTGAGATGAAAGAGTTTCTCAACAGGGGTAAGGCGCTTATTAAGAATATATATAGCCGTGAACATATCTCTAAAGGATGGCCATGAAAGATAATCTCCTTTGAAGATGTCTGTGTCGCACGGAGGCAAATGTATATTATGCTCGCGGACGGACGTGTCTTCCTTGACTTTATCGTTTTTCTCGAATTCGGCAGACACCTTTGCAATAGCGGACATGCATATTAAGTATGTGGAGTAAGCGTTTTTTTGCTTTTTCCGTAGAGCGGTGAAGTCCTTTGGAGACAAACCGTCTGACAATAAAAGAGTGTCAAATCCTGTTTTAGTTTTTCCCCACAGGATCTTTAACTCTTCCTGCTGAATGCTCAGACTGACTTTATCATGCTCTGATACAGGCATGGCATTGAAGTCTGCATCAAACTCCGCTACTGAGTCTGCCATACGAATATATGAATCCATTTTGTGAGATTATTTTGATCACAACCGGTTGTATTGAAAATTATCAACTTGATTAGTTGGTGTTTTAGTTCACCAATGGATTTATAAGTGTTACCAAAAAACACACCCCAATTCACACCACCAGGTATTAGCCCAATCAACACTGTGATAATTAATCGCAAACTTTTGGTGTGCAATATATGTATATATGTATATATCTGCAGATTGTAATTTATTTAATGTTTCTCTATTCCGCAGAAATCAAGACAAATCAACTCGCCACCCAAATCGTAGTGTATAATGTGAGCACGCAATTATTAATACGCAATTAAATGAAATAAATGTGATCAATAAAAGTGAAGTGAAAATCAAAATTAAAAAATGTGAAAATTGAAGTACGGTGTAACTGGTCCAAAGAGGTTATGTATCCTCTTACACCGACGTACCAATGATTTGCAAATTAAATGGTACAACACAAGTGAAAATTTAAACAAACGGAAATTGTCCTGAATATTAATTAACAAATTCTTTGCTAGTTCTTGTGCTATGAAATACGATATTCCAATGCAATAAAGAAATTTAATTCGGCAGTTAAAGATATGTGTCTTGTAACGCGCACTCGAATTGTGTTGTTGTTGTCACTCGCGGACAGACAGATAAATTTGCGGTTAGGATTTCACAAGTTCACTCACTTTCTTGATCACTAATTTTGCTTAATATAGATTTTTACTGAATTTAATTGAGAAGTGCGGTTGAAATTATAACCACATACCTTTTAAAAAGTGAACTCCTTTTGGTTGTCTGACTTTGTGGTGTTTGTGTGCTACTGCGGCAAATACACGCTCGGTTGGTGGCTGGTTGTTTGTGCTTGTGGTGTTGATGTGCTGCTGTGGCAAATACACGCTTGGCTGATGGTTTGTGTTGCTGGTGTTGCAGTGTGCTTATATCGCAGGTGCTGGTGATGATGATAATATAATAGCCTTATCCGGCTCGATGGACCATTGATTGCACAGGTGCGTCGTATGGATAGAGCGCTCCGGTGCAATTTTGAAATAAAGGAAATAAAACAATGTTTTTTAGTAATTGCTTTATTTCTTTAATTAGAGATTGATAAAATTGATAATAATTACTTGTTACAGATTTAACCTGATGTGACGTGGTAGCTGCTGACGATGTCCTCTCGAGCTCGTTCGATATACCAAAAAAAAAAGTCTTTGCTAAAAAAACAGTTTCGGACCGCCGGCCAATAGTGGAGACTGAAGGGGAAATTCAATCTCCATTTATTATCCGGCGGGAAAAACTTTATGACGGACCAATGGTAAACAATGACGCGTCATTGTGAATGCATGTTTACCATTAGGATGGTACGACAGATGGGTGCTGTTTAGGGTGAAACCTAAACATACCGGCCCCCTTGCGGTACGCAATAGCTATAAGAAGTGTCAGCCACCACGCTCACATGCAGATCTTTTGTTTATAAGTATGTAAAATGTATTATGTATTTTTCCGCTGATCCTGGCTGAATTCCTGTTAGGGGGAAAGAAATGTTCAACTTAAAGGTTGGGTTAAATTTCAACGCACTTTAATTATATAAATTCATAAATTTTTTATTTTTAACGTACAAAAAATTATTATTACAATTTTGGTTAAGCTCTGGATGTGCCAGATAAGATCCAACCAAAGATCGAGCTTTGGGCCAACAGGGACCCGAATGTGTTGGGAAGTATGCCTGGCATGATTATATCGGCACACACGTCTGCGCCGAGTATCAGGCGAATTGGCGCCGATATATAAAATTTTTGGTCTGCCAGCCTGATGTGCGCATAGGGAATAGCGATCGCGGAGTCGACGGTTGCAGTCGGACTGACGCGCTGATATTGTGCCACTATAGTGGCGTGTGTTGCTATCCGGTTATTTTGGTCGTGCTTGCCTCGAAGCCGTATTAGACACCCTCTCTGGCCGCCGATGTGCGTTTGTGGTAACCGCAATTCGCGCGCGAGGTCTGCCGAGATTGTCGACGTTGTCGCGCAGGCGTCAATAGGGGCGCGTACCAGATGCAGGCGACCTCCAGCTTCTATTTTGACCACCGCAGTTGGAGCGATGGTGATCATGGGGCGCAGGGCTTGTCCTATAGTAGCGCCATGTCCGTATGGCCCTCTTCGGAAGCTGGCCGGTAGAGATAGCTGACGAGGCCGAGTCGCCAGTCTATCCTGCCGATGGTAATCACGAGGACGAAAAGTCCTGGTTTCCGTCCTGCGTGATTTTTGATCCTGTTTGCGTTGCCGAAAAGGCCTAGTTTTCGGCTGACGCAAGGGATGTCTCTCATGCTGTAAGAGAGGGCGAAAAGACCTGGTTTCCGCGCCTTTCTCATCCGTGCGAAAAGGCCTAGTTTCCGCAGCGGAGTTGGTGATTTCTCCGTCCTCGACTTCTGGACGAAGAGGCCTAGTCTCCGTTCCAGATTCGGAGGCGTTTATTGAGAGCACTTCATCATCCGAAGTACCTTCGTCCTCCTCTACTTGCTGGCGCCATGACCGCTTCGGCTTCCTGATGACCGGGCGCTCATCGCTGCTCTCGTTGAGGTGAAGCGTCGTGTGGTGCTTCTCATGGCAACGCTTGCATCTTCCCTCGCTGGTGCATCTGTCGAGACGGTGCGTCATTGAGAGGCAGTTGCTGCAGAAGCGTCCCATGAGGGCTTCACGCAGTCTCTCCTCTGGTGTTTTGGCGCGGTATACTGGGCACAGACTCAGTGGGTGTTTGCCATCGCACAAACGGCATGCAAGGGGGTAGCGGTGTGGTTGCTGCGCAGCTTTATTTTTGAGCATATTGTAGCGCGTCATTTTTCCTAAGGAAATTTCGATTTTTATTTTTGTTTTGTAGGTATGAGTTGGGTGGCGAGTAGCGATAAATTGTCTCATTTCATGATTGTTTTGTTCATTTTGTTACATGGGGCATTTATGATTTATGTTGATTGAATGAATATAGAATATAGCATTACCAGTGGACGGTAAGTACAAAATTGACTGCATTATTGACGTACATATATTTTATAGTACGGAAGTGTCCAAAAGGTTGGTGAAATTACTGAAAGCAAGCGAAAGTGCTTTGCATGCAGTTTTGAATTTTATTTAAAATTTTTTTTTTTTTTTTTTTTTTTTAGTTTGTTCCTTTACATTGCCTGCCTCCTAAAATATTCCGCATTTAATGAATTGTTTTTTTTTTTTGGCGTTTAGGTTATTGTAATATAGCGTACTTGCGTGCGTGGAAATATTGCATACCTTGTTTTTATTACGTGCTATTTATTTCTTTACAAGCGAAAAAATTTTTGTGTGGCAATACCATAGCCTTGACGAACGTCAAAAGCGGTGTGTCATTGATCACGCCATTATTTGAAAACAAAACAAACGTGCCGGTGAAATTTCCGAGTAAAGCGGAAATAGTGAATTAATTGTCAAGTTCCCAGTTTGTGTTTATTATAAAAAACACATAACCGATGAGTACGGCGAACGTGAACGTCAATGGCAACTTTTGCTACGCGGACGTTATGTGAAATTTAATTTGATCTATGATAGAGATACGAAATTCGCTCTGTATACGCCTCGTGCAAGATATTAGAGCGTTTTGATGTCATTGCCATTGACGGCACGCTGGGAATACATGCACACCGTGCCAACCAACTCAAACGAGAGTAAACTATTGGAAGTGCTGCAGGCAAATCGAGTCAATGGAAATTGGTTTGCTAAAGACAGGTGCCGCCAATACAAGAGGCCTGCGCTGTGCTTATACGGGATGAAATTGTGGCTACCAGCTTTGAAAAGCATTTGCGAGGGCAAATCTGCATCATCCATACAAACCAACAACCACAAAACCACTGCTTCTGGTGGCGCTGCGGCCAAGTGTACAGTGCATCGCTACAGCAATTTGATTGCAATGTTGTTTCATTGTATTGTTGAAGACGGAATGCAACACAGGTTTTTTTTCGCTGCATTATTATTAACTCGCCTTTATACATTTTTGTATTTCGCATTTATACATTTTCGTATTTTCAGAACTAGCATTAAGTGATTTGGTGCAGCGTGCTGTTAAATCTACAGCAGTTTCCGGCATCTGTTTACCGCTTGGGATATCGTATTTGAAGGTGAGTGATTCATATGAAAAACGAACAAAACAGTTAATAAAAGCGGCTATGTGTGCTGGTGGAAACGCCGACTGCATATCGATTGCTATTCTACGGAATATCTAGTGTCGGCCTTTGCACCAGCACATACCAGCTTGTTTTGTTAATGGTGTCACTCGACTCTGTTTCCCTTTTTTTTTTGATTTTATCGGTGGGATTATGTGGTATTCAGGTAGTTATTATGTGGTTGCAAACAAAAGTGGTGGTGTAGTAGTTGAGTGTTTTCTATACTCTTTACTTTTCCGCCTATGTTTGTACACATACACACTTATGCTGCATACCACAATTCATGATATGTACTTATGTAGATGGTCAGTAAAGGGCCTATTGATAAAGTCTGCTAAAATTTCGCTTTTCCAGTTTGCATGTATGTATGTACATATGTAGGTCCACATCTGCACACTTGCATATACGTGCATGCATGTAAACCTGCAAATATGTGCCCGGTAGGCACATTGCGTACTATGATTGTGAAGAACTGGGATGGTATTGGTCCCAAATGGATGGGTATTAAATACCAATTCATGAAATAGAGAATTTTTTGACATAGTATTTTGTCGTTCGATTGCAGGCTTTTGTGAAATAGGGATTTTAGAGAGATAGTTTAGAGGTGTTGAATTGCTCCTCATTTTCATCGTTGTAGGGTGGTAGTAGGATTATTTTTGTAAGGGGTCTCGTAACTTGGCCCTTTTCAGTCAAAATATCTACCACACGTACTAGGTTGTCAGCACCTTTGTGTACGTTAACTATTCTTCCTAGCCTCCATTCATTTGGAGCTAGGTTTTCCTCTTTTATAACGACGAGGTCTCCTATCTTCAAGTCCGCCTTTGGATGTTTCCATTTTATTCGTTTTTGCAATTCAAGGAGGTATTCTCTTTTCCATCGCTTGCAAAAGTTGTGATGTAAGGCTTTCAGTTTCTGCCACCGATTTACTATGGAGGCAGGATTTTCAGTGGAATCTATTTCTGGTGGAGCCAGTAAATGTCCACCAACTAGAAAGTGGCCGGGAGTGAGGGGTTCCAGGTCAGATGGTTCATTTGAAGATGGACTTAAGGGTCGCGAGTTGAGGCAAGACTCGACTCGGCATAAGAGGGTACTAAACTCTTCGAAGGTATATTTATACCCAGCTGCTATCTTTTTAAAGTGGCTTTTGAAGCTTTTCACACCTGCTTCCCATAGTCCACCCATATGAGGAGCTGCAGGTGGTATGAAATGCCACGTAAGTGACTGGTGAGCATATTTGCTCATAGTGCCATCACGCGCTTCAGCTATAAAGGCTTTAAATTCTGATCTTAAGGATCGTGAAGCTCCGACAAAGTTGGTGCCGTTGACGGAGTGGATATTTTTTGGACATCCTCTTCTAGCGACAAATCTAGAAAAGGCTGCGAGAAAGGGCTGAGCACTGAGGTCATTTGTGGCTTCCAAATGAATAGCCTTAGTCTAACGGACTACATACCAACCAACACCCTAATGGACATATTCGACCGCATAAGGAATGACATCGAACACGAAATGACACTGAAATACAGAACGTTGAACAGGAAGTTACACAAACTTGCGGGACAGCGTGAATCAACAGACCGACACCAACAACACAATTTTCATACTAGACTGACAAATTTAACGGAAGTACCACTAAACAAAGAAGAAATACAGCTATTACAAAAAGGCCTCAAACACAACATTAAGGATAATAACAGGAAGAGACGGGCGGAGCAAGCCATTATAGATGCAGAGGTCGCAATATCACTAATGCCGAGCGAAGAGCAGGAACACGCAAGACACATGTGCAGAGAAATAATAAGCAACCAAATACAAAACGACGAAGAAACAAAGAACAGCAAGGAAGAAAACGTTGCAAGGGAATTAAAACAGAAGCTCAGGAGGAACAATGTCGTAACAACCAAGGCGGATAAAGGCAATACAACAGTACTCATCGGCAATCAAGAATACATAGACAAGACAGAAGAACTCATTGAAAAAATGGGTTGCAAGAGAGTGGGGGAGGACCCAACGGACAAGTACCAAACGCAAATAAAAAGAGCCATAAAAGATGCACCCGGCATCATAAGCTCGGGGTTTGCACACCAACTAACCCAAATGAACCCAGCAGCCCCACCACTGATCGCATTACCGAAGATTCACAAACCGGACATTCCAATGAGGCCCATAATCAACTACAAGTCAGCACCTGGATATAGATTATCAAAGCATCTAAAGACGATACTGAAGGACACCCTAGAACTTGAGAACGAACACACAATAACTAACACAACGGAACTGATAGCAAAACTGACGACCGTTAACATCACAAAGGACAGTAAACTAGTATCGTTTGACATTAAGGACTTATACCCCTCAATACCACTACCTGAGACAATAGACATGGTATACACAAAAATACTGGAGAAAACCAAAAACAAAATCAAGGCTGCACAGATCGCAAGAATTCTAAGAACCACACTACAACAAACCTATTTCAAATTTAATAACAAAATCTACAGACAAACGAACGGACTTGGAATGGGGAACCCAACATCAGCCGTACTCATGGAAGTATTCATGCAGAATTTGGAAGAAAAATACATGAAAGAACTTACAACCGAGTTGGGTGTTAAATTTTACGCGAGATACGTTGATGACATTATCTGCATTCTAACCAGCAACAACGAAGAACAAGTATTGGAGTATCTCAACAAACAACACGGAAACATACAGTTTACAATGGAAACAGAAAGCGAAGGAAGGATTAACTACCTAGATCTGGCAATTAGGGCAGGTAAGACCAAAGGAAAACTTGGCTATGAAATTTACAGAAAACCAACAGCCACAGACACGGTAATTCATAACACTTCGAACCACCCTCAGCAGCACAAAAATGCGGCGTTAAAGCAACTAGTTGACAGACTAGAACGAACACCTTTAACACCAGAAGCACACAAGAGAGAGCTAAACATTATTTACAACATAGCGGTCAATAACGGATATAAAAAAGATCTGATAGACAAAATCAGAAGAAACAATGGGACCCCAAAAAGAAGCGATAAGGATAAAGACGGAAAGACATGGACAGTATTAACTTATACAGGAAAATCGACACATAAATTAGCAAATTTTTTCAAAAAACACAACATTCACACAGCATTTAAAACAGTAAACAACTTAGGACGAATACTACGGACAAGTACAAATACAGAGGACTCACTAAACAGCCAAGGCGTATACCAACTGACCTGCGAATGCCAATACAGCTACATAGGACAAACAGGACGTAAAGTAAGAACAGGGTTCCGCGAACACATAAGGGATTACAACAAGAAGTCACGGAAACCCACCACAACACCTGAATCTAACTTTGCAAATCACATGTTCCACAGCAAATGTACACCAGCAAACATTAAGAAAACCGTAAAGGTATTGCATGTGCAGCAAAAAGGTCGACGCCTAAACGCTTTGGAAAACATGGAGATATACAAACAAAAAACATTTGACGGAAGAATAATAAACGAACAGACGAACACCAACTCGGACGTAATATTTGAGCCATTGAAACTTGTTTACAAAAAACAAAGCACGAACTTAGGTACTACCAAAGAAACTAACGCATAGGACCAACACAAAACATCCCACAGGACAAAAATTACTGACTTCTACCTACCCATGCATACCACATAGGCAACCGTAAAAAGAAAAAAAAAAAAAACTTCACGCTGACAAATAAACCCTAAACACAGGTAGCATACACCTACAAACATTTGTTGGCTGCTAGTTAACGATAGATACCGATACCTACGAAGGACAAAACACAATAAATAGGGACCGCCAGACGTAAACTAAACAGAACGAATAATAACACTGAAGATGGCACAACGCCGAAACCGGTTTGTATCAAAACCAAATTTGACAAGGATCGACGGAAAATCGTTCCACAATACATCAATGTTTATTAAGCGTTGTGTCGTTGCTTTAATTTCATCAGATGAATTAAACAAGATTTCGCTTGAAACGAAGCTCTAGTTTTAGGGTGAGTTCTTTGAGAGAATCTCATAATATATGATAGGACTCTCAAAGCTCTTGGTAATTTTGAAAATCTACTTAGAATATCGCTATTACCCTCGATTGTTGTTGCATGAACATGTACCTTCTTTTCCTATATTGTTGTGTTGTAGTTTATATCCTGTGTTGGCCATTTTGTATTGTCTTGTTGTAGCCAAGAGGGACCCTCCCACCACAGGGAGTTGTCCACCAGGTCCTGGGCGAGAAGTCCCCTACTGGCCAGATCTGCTGGATTTGAAGCTGAATCCACATGTAGCCAGTTCTCGTTTCCTACCTTTTCGACGACCTTGGTTATTCAATGTGCCACAAAGGTTGACCATGAACATGGTGGTTTTCGAATCCATGCGAGAACGATAGTCGAATCTGTCCATAAATACGTTTTTATATTTCCCATGTTGAGGTTTTCAATTACCGATTCCATGATCTCTGCGAGTAGTACGGCTCCGCAAAGTTCCAACCGCGGTAGTGAAATTGTTTTTACGGGAGCTACTCTGGTTTTTGCTAAAAGTAAGCTGACCAAAACTTTGTCGTTACTCTTAACACGCAGATATACTGCAGCTGCATATGCCTTTTCAGATGCATCGCAGAAACCATGCACTTCGGTGTGTTCTGTTGGCGAATAAAATACCCACCGAGGAATTCTGATTTTATTTATTTCCTCATAAGAGTTAGTAAAATTTTTCCAAAGTTCCAATGTATTCGGAGACACAGTCTCATCCCAGTTTGTACCTTCTAGCCAAATGCTTTGCATTATTATTTTGGCTACGATTACAATTGGCGCTAGCCATCCTAATTGGTCAAACAGCTTAGCAATAGCTGATAGTATTTCCCTCTTAGTAGGGTTTTTATTTTGATCTAATGGTTTGGTTATAAAGTAGAATTGGTCAGTATGAGCATTCCACCTTATATCAAGAGCCTTGACTGTGCTAGCGTCTTCAAATTCTAAAAATTCTTTATTGAGCAAATGGGCCTTTGGAATACCTTTCAATATTGTGTCACAATTAGCAGTCCATTTTCGTAATGGAAAGCCTGCTGCCTGTAAAACTTCTGATATTTCATCCCTAGCTTTTATAGCTGAGTCGATGCAGTGTCCCCCAGCAAGAATATCATCGACATACATGAAATTCCTTAGAATGTTAGATGCTGTCGGATGAGAAATATTTACGTCCTCAGCTAGTTGTAAGAGAGTTCTTATAGCTAGATAAGGAGCGCAATTGATGCCGAAAGTTACGGTCTTTAATTCGTACAGACCTATTGGATCGTTTGTGTTAGATCGGAAAATGATACGCTGATAACACGTTTGGTTTGGATTGACTATTATTTGACGATACATCTTCTCTATATCGCTGTTAAAAACATATTTTAATAATCTCCAGCGAAGTAGTAAAATTGTTAGATCGGCCTGTAAGACTGTAAGAGGCGTTGAACACTACTCGAACTTTGGTTGACGTGCTTTCTTCCTTTATAACAGCAGGATGAGGCAGGAAATAGTTGTCAACGGAGTCTTCTTGGATTTTTTTATTGATCCTTGACATGTGTCCTAATGAAACGTATTCTGCTAATACCCTATTATACTCCATCTGAAGGTTAGGGTTCTTAGCGAGCCGTGTTTCATTCCGGAAGAACTGAGAGCAGGCTCTCTTGAAGGAAGGTCCCAGGTTGATGCTGGCTGGAAAATCCTTTTTAAACGGCAGGCTTACTGTATATTTCCCTTCTGCATCTCTCGTGGTTGTACACTTATACAGCTCCTCGCAGTACCTGTCGTCTTCGTTTATGGTTTTGTTCCTCGGTATATCTTCCAGTTCCCAAAACGCATTTAGTTTTTTGTCCAATGTTACATCGCTGTAATATGATACAATTTTGTTGGCGCGACCTGTGATAATCCAACCGAACACCGTTTCTTGGGCAAGAAGTGTATTAAGTACATTTTTCTTCAAGCCGCTAAGTATAATTTGGGGATAAATGTCTCCGCCAAGAACAAGATCGACTTGGTCGTTGACAAAGAATCTTTTATCCGCCAACATAAGATCTGGAAATGCTTGCTTGGTCATTGCGCTAATATGGCAAGACGGAAGATTTCCAGTCAGTTGTGGTAATACTAAGACTGTTGTATTTAGTTTAAATAAAGGATCGACTTGCGATCGCAATTCAATAATGCAAGCTTCTTTGACTTGTGCGGAAATTGAGTTGGTGATGCCCGAAACTTGGGCATGCAACCTTTTGGATGGCAGGTTGATTCTGCGCTTGAGGCGTTCTGTTATAAAAGAACACTCAGAGCCAGAGTCAATAAGTGCTCTCACTATAAAATTTGTGTCATTATAATATATGTTAACGCGCGCTGTCCCTAGTAGAACACCTGTGTTCGTGTTCGCGTAGCATGATGTAACATTTTTATTGATATTATCCTTTGCCTTTCCAGAATCGTGTAATCGTTGTGCCTGTTTTGATGTTGACGGTATATTATCGCTGGGATCTGACATTGACATCCTACTGGTCACCTTTGGCTGAAGCGTCTGTAAATGCAGGAGCGTGTGATGTCGAGCGTGACACGTGCTGCAGTTGTAAGAGCTGGTGCATCTCGACACGGTATGTCCTGAAGACAGACAGTTCAGGCAGCAATGGTTACCCTTGACATATTCGATCCTTTTAGCCGTGGTCAGGTTTTTGAATTTTGAGCAGCTGCGCAGTTTATGCTCATTTGAGTGGCACATTTGACACGGTGGATTTGCAACGCTTGCTTGGTATGTGCCAAATCTCTTTGGGCGAGCTTCCGGAGTATGCTTTGTTTCAGGCACCTTCGGAGTTCTCGGAGCTTTAGTGCCTGTAATGCCAGACATACTCTCTAGAGTCTGGAATCTTTCCGTAAGGAAATTATCCATGTCTCTCCATAAGGAAGTATCGGTTTTTTTCCTTATGCTTTGTTCCCATAAAGCCAGTGTAGTTTCTGGGAGCTTAGTGGAGCACAGATACGTAATAATTGCGTCCCAATTAGAGATGTCAATCTGATGACTCTTAAGGGCTGATAAGCAGTAATTAATATCGCGCTGTAACTTTTTCAATGAGTTACCACACTCACTTTCAACTTTGTTCAGATTGAATAAAATTTTCAATTGCGAATGGACGAGTATACGTTTATTTTCGTATCTGTCGCACAAGTTTTGCCAGGCTGTTGAGAAGCCATCGTTAGTCAATGGACACTTTCGTACTATATCTTTTGCTTCCTCCTGCGTTTTATGATTGAGATGAAAGAGTTTCTCAACAGGGGTAAGGCGCTTATTAAGAATATATATAGCCGTGAACATATCTCTAAAGGATGGCCATGAAAGATAATTTCCTTTGAAGATGTCTGTGTCGCACGGAGGCAAATGTATATTATGCTCGCGGACGGACGTGTCTTCCTTGACTTTATCGTTTTTCTCGAATTCGGCAGACACCTTTGCAATAGCGGACATGCATATTAAGTATGTGGAGTAAGCGTTTTTTTGCTTTTTCCGTAGAGCGGTGAAGTCCTTTGGAGACAAACCGTCTGACAATAAAAGAGTGTCAAATCCTGTTTTAGTTTTTCCCCACAGGATCTTTAACTCTTCCTGCTGAATGCTCAGACTGACTTTATCATGCTCTGATACAGGCATGGCATTGAAGTCTGCATGAAACTCCGCTACTGAGTCTGCCATACGAATATATGAATCCATTTTGTGAGATTATTTTGATCACAACCGGTTGTATTGAAAATTATCAACTTGATTAGTTGGTGTTTTAGTTCACCAATGGATTTATAAGTGTTACCAAAAAACACACCCCAATTCACACCACCAGGTATTAGCCCAATCAACACTGCGATAATTAATCGCAAACTTTTGGTGTGCAATATATGTATATATGTATATATCTGCAGATTGTAATTTATTTAATGTTTCTCTATTCCGCAGAAATCAAGACAAATCAACTCGCCACCCAAATCGTAGTGTATAATGTGAGCACGCAATTATTAATACGCAATTAAATGAAATAAATGTGATCAATAAAAGTGAAGTGAAAATCAAAATTAAAAAATGTGAAAATTGAAGTACGGTACCAATGATTTGCAAATTAAATGGTACAACACAAGTGAAAATTTAAACAAACGGAAATTGTCCTGAATATTAATTAACAAATTCTTTGCTAGTTCTTGTGCTATGAAATACGATATTCCAATGCAATAAAGAAATTTAATTCGGCAGTTAAAGATATGTGTCTTGTAACGCGCACTCGAATTGTGTTGTTGTTGTCACTCGCGGACAGACAGATAAATTTGCGGTTAGGATTTCACAAGTTCACTCACTTTCTTGATCACTAATTTTGCTTAATATAGATTTTTACTGAATTTAATTGAGAAGTGCGGTTGAAATTATAACCACATACCTTTTAAAAAGTGAACTCCTTTTGGTTGTCTGACTTTGTGGTGTTTGTGTGCTACTGCGGCAAATACACGCTCGGTTGGTGGCTGGTTGTTTGTGCTTGTGGTGTTGATGTGCTGCTGTGGCAAATACACGCTTGGCTGATGGTTTGTGTTGCTGGTGTTGCAGTGTGCTTATATCGCAGGTGCTGGTGATGATGATAATATAATAGCCTTATCCGGCTCGAAGGACCATTGATTGCACAGGTGCGTCGTATGGATAGAGCGCTCCGGTGCAATTTTGAAATAAAGGAAATAAAACAATGTTTTTTAGTAATTGCTTTATTTCTTTAATTAGAGATTGATAAAATTGATAATAATTACTTGTTACAGATTTAACCTGATGTGACGTGGTAGCTGCTGACGATGTCCTCTCGAGCTCGTTCGATATACCAAAAAAAAAAGTCTTTGCTAAAAAAACAGTTTCGGACCGCCGGCCAATAGTGGAGACTGAAGGGGAAATTCAATCTCCATTTATTATCCGGCGGGAAAAACTTTATGACGGACCAATGGTAAACAATGACGCGTCATTGTGAATGCATGTTTACCATTAGGATGGTACGACAGATGGGTGCTGTTTAGGGTGAAACCTAAACATACCGGCCCCCTTGCGGTACGCAATAGCTATAAGAAGTGTCAGCCACCACGCTCACATGCAGATATTTTGTTTATAAGTATGTAAAATGTATTATGTATTTTTCCGCTGATCCTGGCTGAATTCCTGTTAGGGGGAAAGAAATGTTCAACTTAAAGGTTGGGTTAAATTTCAACGCACTTTAATTATATAAATTCATAAATTTTTTATTTTTAACGTACAAAAAATTATTATTACAATTTTGGTTAAGCTCTGGATGTGCCAGATAAGATCCAACCAAAGATCGAGCTTTGGGCCAACAGGGACCCGAATGTGTTGGGAAGTATGCCTGGCATGATTATATCGGCATACACGTCTGCGCCGAGTATCAGGCGAATTGGCGCCGATATATAAAATTTTTGGTCTGCCAGCCTGATGTGCGCATAGGGAATAGCGATCGCGGAGTCGACGGTTGCAGTCGGACTGACGCGCTGATATTGTGCCACTATAGTGGCGTGTGTTGCTATCCGGTTATTTTGGTCGTGCTTGCCTCGAAGCCGTATTAGGCACCCTCTCTGGCCGCCGATGTGCGTTTGTGGTAACCGCAATTCGCGCGCGAGGTCTGCCGAGATTGTCGACGTTGTCGCGCAGGCGTCAATAAGGGCGCGTACCAGATGCAGGCGACCTCCAGCTTCTATTTTGACCACCGCAGTTGGAGCGATGGTGATCATGGGGCGCAGGGCTTGTCCTATAGTAGCGCCATGTCCGTATGGCCCTCTTCGGAAGCTGGCCGGTAGAGATAGCTGACGAGGCCGAGTCGCCAGTCTATCCTGCCGATGGTAATCACGAGGACGAAAAGTCCTGGTTTCCGTCCTGCGTGATTTTTGATCCTGTTTGCGTTGCCGAAAAGGCCTAGTTTTCGGCTGACGCAAGGGATGTCTCTCATGCTGTAAGAGAGGGCGAAAAGACCTGGTTTCCGCGCCTTTCTCATCCGTGCGAAAAGGCCTAGTTTCCGCAGCGGAGTTGGTGATTTCTCCGTCCTCGACTTCTGGACGAAGAGGCCTAGTCTCCGTTCCAGATTCGGAGGCGTTTATTGAGAGCACTTCATCATCCGAAGTACCTTCGTCCTCCTCTACTTGCTGGCGCCATGACCGCTTTGGCTTCCTGATGACCGGGCGCTCATCGCTGCTCTCGTTGAGGTGAAGCGTCGTGTGGTGCTTCTCATGGCAACGCTTGCATCTTCCCTCGCTGATGCATCTGTCGAGACGGTGCGTCATTGAGAGGCAGTTGTTGCAGAAGCGTCCCATGAGGGCTTTACGCAGTCTCTCCTCTGGTGTTTTGGCGCGGTATACTGGGCACAGCCTCAGTGGGTGTTTGCCATCGCACAAACGGCATGCAAGGGGGTAGCGGTGTGGTTGCTGCGCAGCTTTATTTTTGAGCATATTGTAGCGCGTCATTTTTCCTAAGGAAATTTCGATTTTTATTTTTGTTTTGTAGGTATGAGTTGGGTGGCGAGTAGCGATAAATTGTCTCATTTCATGATTGTTTTGTTCATTTTGTTACATGGGGCATTTATGATTTATGTTGATTGAATGAATATAGAATATAGCATTACCAGTGGACGGTAAGTACAAAATTGACTGCATTATTGACGTACATATATTTTATAGTACGGAAGTCTCCAAAAGGTTGGTGAAATTACTGAAAGCAAGCGAAAGTGCTTTGCATGCAGTTTTGAATTTTATTTAAAATTTTTTTTTTTTTTTTTTTTAGTTTGTTCCTTTACATTGCCTGCCTCCTAAAATATTCCGCATTTAATGAATTGTTTTTTTTTTTTGGCGTTTAGGTTATTGTAATATAGCGTACTTGCGTGCGTGGAAATATTGCATACCTTGTTTTTATTACGTGCTATTTATTTCTTTACAAGCGAAAAAATTTATGTGTGGCAATACCATAGCCTTGACGAACGTCAAAAGCGGTGTGTCATTGATCACGCCATTATTTGAAAACAAAACAAACGTGCCGGTGAAATTTCCGAGTAAAGCGGAAATAGTGAATTAATTGTCAAGTTCCCAGTTTGTGTTTATTATAAAACACACATAACCGATGAGTACGGCGAACGTGAACGTCAATGGCAACTTTTGCTACGCGGACGTTATGTGGAATTTAATTTGATCTATGATAGAGATACGAAATTCGCTCTGTATACGCCTGGTGCAAGATATTAGAGCGTTTTGATGTCATTGCCATTGACGGCACGCTGGGAATACATGCACACCGTGCCAACCAACTCAAACGAGAGTAAACTATTGGAAGTGCTGCAGGCAAATCGAGTCAATGGAAATTGGTTTGCTAAAGACAGGTGCCGCCAATACAAGAGGCCTGCGCTGTGCTTATACGGGATGAAATTGTGGCTACCAGCTTTGAAAAGCATTTGCGAGGGCAAATCTGCATCATCCATACAAACCAACAACCACACAACCACTGCTTCTGGTGGCGCTGCGGCCAAGTGTACAGTGCATCGCTACAGCAATTTGATTGCAATGTTGTTTCATTGTATTGTTGAAGACGGAATGCAACACAGGTTTTTTTTCGCTGCATTATTATTAACTCGCCTTTATACATTTTTGTATTTCGCATTTATACATTTTCGTATTTTCAGAACTAGCATTAAGTGATTTGGTGCAGCGTGCTGTTAAATCTACAGCAGTTTCCGGCATCTGTTTACCGCTTGGGATATCGTATTTGAAGGTGAGTGATTCATATGAAAAACGAACAAAACAGTTAATTTTTTTTTTTTTTCTTACAAAGCGGCTATGTGTGCTGGTGGAAACGCCGACTGCATATCGATTGCTATTCTACGGAATATCTAGTGTCGGCCTTTGCACCAGCACATACCAGCTTGTTTTGTTAATGGTGTCACTCGACTCTGTTTCCCTTTTTTTTTTGATTTTCTCGGTGGGATTATGTGGTATTCAGGTAGTTATTATGTGGTTGCAAACAAAAGTGGTGGTGTAGTAGTTGAGTGTTTTCTATACTCTTTACTTTTCCGCCTATGTTTGTACACATACACACTTATGCTGTATACCACAATTCATGATATGTACTTATGTAGATGGTCAGTAAAGGGCCTATTGATAAAGTCTGCTAAAATTTCGCTTTTCCAGTTTGCATGTATGTACATATGTAGGTCCACATCTGCACACTTGCATATACGTGCATGCATGTAAACCTGCAAATATGTGCCCGGTAGGCACATTGCGTACTATGATTGTGAAGAACTGGGATGGTATTGGTCCCAAATGGATGGGTATTAAATACCAATTCATGAAATAGAGAATTTTTTGACATAGTATTTTGTCGTTCGATTGCAGGCTTTTCTGAAATAGGGATTTTAGAGAGATAGTTTAGAGGTGTTGAATTGCTCCTCATTTTCATCGTTGTAGGGTGGTAGTAGGATTATTTTTGTAAGGGGTCTCGTAACTTGGCCCTTTTCAGTCAAAATATCTACCACACGTACTAGGTTGTCAGCACCTTTGTGTACGTTAACTATTCTTCCTAGCCTCCATTCATTTGGAGCTAGGTTTTCCTCTTTTATAACGACGAGGTCTCCTATCTTCAAGTCCGCCTTTGGATGTTTCCATTTTATTCGTTTTTGCAATTCAAGGAGGTATTCTCTTTTCCATCGCTTGCAAAAGTTGTGATGTAAGGCTTTCAGTTTCTGCCACCGATTTACTATGGAGGCAGGATTTTCAGTGGAATCTATTTCTGGTGGAGCCAGTAAATGTCCACCAACTAGAAAGTGGCCGGGAGTGAGGGGTTCCAGGTCAGATGGTTCATTTGAAGATGGACTTAAGGGTCGCGAGTTGAGGCAAGACTCGACTCGGCATAAGAGGGTACTAAACTCTTCGAAGGTATATTTATACCCAGCTGCTATCTTTTTAAAGTGGCTTTTGAAGCTTTTCACACCTGCTTCCCATAGTCCACCCATATGAGGAGCTGCAGGTGGTATGAAATGCCACGTAAGTGACTGGTGAGCATATTTGCTCATAGTGCCATCACGCGCTTCAGCTATAAAGGCTTTAAATTCTGATCTTAAGGATCGTGAAGCTCCGACAAAGTTGGTGCCGTTGTCGGAGTGGATATTTTTTGGACATCCTCTTCTAGCGACAAATCTAGAAAAGGCTGCGAGAAAGGGCTGAGCACTGAGGTCATTTGTGGCTTCCAAATGAATAGCCTTAGTCTAACGGACTACATACCAACCAACACCCTAATGGACATATTCGACCGCATAAGGAATGACATCGAACACGAAATGACACTGAAATACAGAACGTTGAACAGGAAGTTACACAAACTTGCGGGACAGCGTGAATCAACAGACCGACACCAACAACACAATTTTCATACTAGACTGACAAATTTAACGGAAGTACCACTAAACAAAGAAGAAATACAGCTATTACAAAAAGGCCTCAAACACAACATTAAGGATAATAACAGGAAGAGACGGGCGGAGCAAGCCATTATAGATGCAGAGGTCGCAATATCACTAATGCCGAGCGAAGAGCAGGAACACGCAAGACACATGTGCAGAGAAATAATAAGCAACCAAATACAAAACGACGAAGAAACAAAGAACAGCAAGGAAGAAAACGTTGCAAGGGAATTAAAACAGAAGCTCAGGAGGAACAATGTCGTAACAACCAAGGCGGATAAAGGCAATACAACAGTACTCATCGGCAAACAAGAATACATAGACAAGACAGAAGAACTCATTGAAAAAATGGGTTGCAAGAGAGTGGGGGAGGACCCAACGGACAAGTACCAAACGCAAATAAAAAGAGCCATAAAATATGCACCCGGCATCATAAGCTCGGGGTTTGCACACCAACTAACCCAAATGAACCCAGCAGCCCCACCACTGATCGCATTACCGAAGATTCACAAACCGGACATTCCAATGAGGCCCATAATCAACTACAAGTCAGCACCTGGATATAGATTATCAAAGCATCTAAAGACGATACTGAAGGACACCCTAGAACTTGAGAACGAACACACAATAACTAACACAACGGAACTGATAGCAAAACTGACGACCGTTAACATCACAAAGGACAGTAAACTAGTATCGTTTGACATTAAGGACTTATACCCCTCAATACCACTACATGAGACAATAGACATGGTATACACAAAAATACTGGAGAAAACCAAAAACAAAATCAAGGCTGCACAGATCGCAAGAATTCTAAGAACCACACTACAACAAACCTATTTCAAATTTAATAACAAAATCTACAGACAAACGAACGGACTTGGAATGGGGAACCCAACATCAGCCGTACTCATGGAAGTATTCATGCAGAATTTGGAAGAAAAATACATGAAAGAACTTACAACCGAGTTGGGTGTTAAATTTTACGCGAGATACGTTGATGACATTATCTGCATTCTAACCAGCAACAACGAAGAACAAGTATTGGAGTATCTCAACAAACAACACGGAAACATACAGTTTACAATGGAAACAGAAAGCGAAGGAAGGATTAACTACCTAGATCTGGCAATTAGGGCAGGTAAGACCAAAGGAAAACTTGGCTATGAAATTTACAGAAAACCAACAGCCACAGACACGGTAATTCATAACACTTCGAACCACCCTCAGCAGCACAAAAATGCGGCGTTAAAGCAACTAGTTGACAGACTAGAACGAACACCTTTAACACCAGAAGCACACAAGAGAGAGCTAAACATTATTTACAACATAGCGGTCAATAACGGATATAAAAAAGATCTGATAGACAAAATCAGAAGAAACAATGGGACCCCAAAAAGAAGCGATAAGGATAAAGACGGAAAGACATGGACAGTATTAACTTATACAGGAAAATCGACACATAAATTAGCAAATTTTTTCAAAAAACACAACATTCACACAGCATTTAAAACAGTAAACAACTTAGGACGAATACTGCGGACAAGTACAAATACAGAGGACTCACTAAACAGCCAAGGCGTATACCAACTGACCTGCGAATGCCAATACAGCTACATAGGACAAACAGGACGTAAAGTAAGAACAGGGTTCCGCGAACACATAAGGGATTACAACAAGAAGTCACGGAAACCCACCACAACACCTGAATCTAACTTTGCAAATCACATGTTCCACAGCAAATGTACACCAGCAAACATTAAGAAAACCGTAAAGGTATTGCATGTGCAGCAAAAAGGTCGACGCCTAAACGCTTTGGAAAACATGGAGATATACAAACAAAAAACATTTGACGGAAGAATAATAAACGAACAGACGAACACCAACTCGGACGTAATATTTGAGCCATTGAAACTTGTTTACAAAAAACAAAGCACGAACTTAGGTACTACCAAAGAAACTAACGCATAGGACCAACACAAAACATCCCACAGGACAAAAATTACTGACTTCTACCTACCCATGCATACCACATAGGCAACCGTAAAAAGAAAAAAAAAAAAAACTTCACGCTGACAAATAAACCCTAAACACAGGTAGCATACACCTACAAACATTTGTTGGCTGCTAGTTAACGATAGATACCGATACCTACGAAGGACAAAACACAATAAATAGGGACCGCCAGACGTAAACTAAACAGAACGAATAATAACACTGAAGATGGCACAACGCCGAAACCGGTTTGTATCAAAACCAAATTTGACAAGGATCGACGGAAAATCGTTCCAAAATACATCAATGTTTATTAAGCGTTGTGTCGTTGCTTTAATTTCATCAGATGAATTAAACAAGATTTCGCTTGAAACGAAGCTCTAGTTTTAGGGTGAGTTCTTTGAGAGAATCTCATAATATATGATAGGACTCTCAAAGCTCTTGGTAATTTTGAAAATCTACTTAGAATATCGCTATTACCCTCGATTGTTGTTGCATGAACATGTACCTTCTTTTCCTATATTGTTGTGTTGTAGTTTATATCCTGTGTTGGCCATTTTGTATTGTCTTGTTGTAGCCAAGAGGGACCCTCCCACCACAGGGAGTTGTCCACCAGGTCCTGGGCGAGAAGTCCCCTACTGGCCAGATCTGCTGGATTTGAAGCTGAATCCACATGTAGCCAGTTCTCGTTTCCTACCTTTTCGACGACCTTGGTTATTCGATGTGCCACAAAGGTTGACCATGAACATGGTGGTTTTCGAATCCATGCGAGAACGATAGTCGAATCTGTCCATAAATACGTTTTTATATTTCCCATGTTGAGGTTTTCAATTACCGATTCCATGATCTCTGCGAGTAGTACGGCTCCGCAAAGTTCCAACCGCGGTAGTGAAATTGTTTTTACGGGAGCTACTCTGGTTTTTGCTAAAAGTAAGCTGACCAAAACTTTGTCGTTACTCTTAACACGCAGATATACTGCAGCTGCATATGCCTTTTCAGATGCATCGCAGAAACCATGCACTTCGGTGTGTTCTGTTGGCGAATAAAATACCCACCGAGGAATTCTGATTTTATTTATTTCCTCATAAGAGTTAGTAAAATTTTTCCAACGTTCCAATGTATTCGGAGACACAGTCTCATCCCAGTTTGTACCTTCTAGCCAAATGCTTTGCATTATTATTTTGGCTACGATTACAATTGGCGCTAGCCATCCTAATTGGTCAAACAGCTTAGCAATAGCTGATAGTATTTCCCTCTTAGTAGGGTTTTTATTTTGATCTAATGGTTTGGTTATAAAGTAGAATTGGTCAGTATGAGCATTCCACCTTATATCAAGAGCCTTGACTGTGCTAGCGTCTTCAAATTCTAAAAATTCTTTATTGAGCAAATGGGCCTTTGGAATACCTTTCAAAATTGTGTCACAATTAGCAGTCCATTTTCGTAATGGAAAGCCTGCTGCCTGTAAAACTTCTGATATTTCATCCCTAGCTTTTATAGCTGAGTCGATGCAGTGTCCCCCAGCAAGAATATCATCGACATACATGAAATTCCTTAGAATGTTAGATGCTGTCGGATGAGAAATATTTACGTCCTCAGCTAGTTGTAAGAGAGTTCTTATAGCTAGATAAGGAGCGCAATTGATGCCGAAAGTTACGGTCTTTAATTCGTACAGACCTATTGGATCGTTTGTGTTAGATCGGAAAATGATACGCTGATAACACGTTTGGTTTGGATTGACTATTATTTGACGATACATCTTCTCTATATCGCTGTTAAAAACATATTTTAATAATCTCCAGCGAAGTAGTAAAATTGTTAGATCGGCCTGTAAGACTGTAAGAGGCGTTGAACACTACTCGAACTTTGGTTGACGTGCTTTCTTCCTTTATAACAGCAGGATGAGGCAGGAAATAGTTGTCAACGGAGTCTTCTTGGATTTTTTTATTGATCCTTGACATGTGTCCTAATGAAACGTATTCTGCTAATACCCTATTATACTCCATCTGAAGGTTAGGGTTCTTAGCGAGCCGTGTTTCATTCCGGAAGAACTGAGAGCAGGCTCTCTTGAAGGAAGGTCCCAGGTTGATGCTGGCTGGAAAATCCTTTTTAAACGGCAGGCTTACTGTATATTTCCCTTCTGCATCTCTCGTGGTTGTACACTTATACAGCTCCTCGCAGTACCTGTCGTCTTCGTTTATGGTTTTGTTCCTCGGTATATCTTCCAGTTCCCAAAACGCATTTAGTTTTTTGTCCAATGTTACATCGCTGTAATATGATACAATTTTGTTGGCGCGACCTGTGATAATCCAACCGAACACCGTTTCTTGGGCAAGAAGTGTATTAAGTACATTTTTCTTCAAGCCGCTAAGTATAATTTGGGGATAAATGTCTCCGCCAAGAACAAGATCGACTTGGTCGTTGACAAAGAATCTTTTATCCGCCAACATAAGATCTGGAAATGCTTGCTTGGTCATTGCGCTAATATGGCAAGACGGAAGATTTCCAGTCAGTTGTGGTAATACTAAGACTGTTGTATTTAGTTTAAATAAAGGATCGACTTGCGATCGCAATTCATTAATGCAAGCTTCTTTGACTTGTGCGGAAATTGAGTTGGTGATGCCCGAAACTTGGGCATGCAACCTTTTGGATGGCAGGTTGATTCTGCGCTTGAGGCGTTCTGTTATAAAAGAACACTCAGAGCCAGAGTCAATAAGTGCTCTCACTATAAAATTTGTGTCATTATAATATATGTTAACGCGCGCTGTCCCTAGTAGAACACCTGTGTTCGTGTTCGCGTAGCATGATGTAACATTTTTATTGATATTATCCTTTGCCTTTCCAGAATCGTGTAATCGTTGTGCCTGTTTTGATGTTGACGGTATATTATCGCTGGGATCTGACATTGACATCCTACTGGTCACCTTTGGCTGAAGCGTCTGTAAATGCAGGAGCGTGTGATGTCGAGCGTGACACGTGCTGCAGTTGTAAGAGCTGGTGCATCTCGACACGGTATGTCCTGAAGACAGACAGTTCAGGCAGCAATGGTTACCCTTGACATATTCGATCCTTTTAGCCGTGGTCAGGTTTTTGAATTTTGAGCAGCTGCGCAGTTTATGCTCATTTGAGTGGCACATTTGACACGGTGGATTTGCAACGCTTGCTTGGTATGTGCCAAATCTCTTTGGGCGAGCTTCCGGAGTATGCTTTGTTTCAGGCACCTTCGGAGTTCTCGGAGCTTTAGTGCCTGTAATGCCAGACATACTCTCTAGAGTCTGGAATCTTTCCGTAAGGAAATTATCCATGTCTCTCCATAAGGAAGTATCGGTTTTTTTCCTTATGCTTTGTTCCCATAAAGCCAGTGTAGTTTCTGGGAGCTTAGTGGAGCACAGATACGTAATAATTGCGTCCCAATTAGAGATGTCAATCTGATGACTCTTAAGGGCTGATAAGCAGTAATTAATATCGCGCTGTAACTTTTTCAATGAGTTACCACACTCACTTTCAACTTTGTTCAGATTGAATAAAATTTTCAATTGCGAATGGACGAGTATACGTTTATTTTCGTATCTGTCGCACAAGTTTTGCCAGGCTGTTGAGAAGCCATCGTTAGTCAATGGACACTTTCGTACTATATCTTTTGCTTCCCCCTGCGTTTTATGATTGAGATGAAAGAGTTTCTCAACAGGGGTAAGGCGCTTATTAAGAATATATATAGCCGTGAACATATCTCTAAAGGATGGCCATGAAAGATAATCTCCTTTGAAGATGTCTGTGTCGCACGGAGGCAAATGTATATTATGCTCGCGGACGGACGTGTCTTCCTTGACTTTATCGTTTTTCTCGAATTCGGCAGACACCTTTGCAATAGCGGACATGCATATTAAGTATGTGGAGTAAGCGTTTTTTTGCTTTTTCCGTAGAGCGGTGAAGTCCTTTGGAGACAAACCGTCTGACAATAAAAGAGTGTCAAATCCTGTTTTAGTTTTTCCCCACAGGATCTTTAACTCTTCCTGCTGAATGCTCAGACTGACTTTATCATGCTCTGATACAGGCATGGCATTGAAGTCTGCATCAAACTCCGCTACTGAGTCTGCCATACGAATATATGAATCCATTTTGTGAGATTATTTTGATCACAACCGGTTGTATTGAAAATTATCAACTTGATTAGTTGGTGTTTTAGTTCACCAATGGATTTATAAGTGTTACCAAAAAACACACCCCAATTCACACCACCAGGTATTAGCCCAATCAACACTGTGATAATTAATCGCAAACTTTTGGTGTGCAATATATGTATATATGTATACATATATCTGCAGATTGTAATTTATTTAATGTTTCTCTATTCCGCAGAAATCAAGACAAATCAACTCGCCACCCAAATCGTAGTGTATAATGTGAGCACGCAATTATTAATACGCAATTAAATGAAATAAATGTGATCAATAAAAGTGAAGTGAAAATCAAAATTAAAAAATGTGAAAATTGAAGTACGGTACCAATGATTTGCAAATTAAATGGTACAACACAAGTGAAAATTTAAACAAACGGAAATTGTCCTGAATATTAATTAACAAATTCTTTGCTAGTTCTTGTGCTATGAAATACGATATTCCAATGCAATAAAGAAATTTAATTCGGCAGTTAAAGATATGTGTCTTGTAACGCGCACTCGAATTGTGTTGTTGTTGTCACTCGCGGACAGACAGATAAATTTGCGGTTAGGATTTCACAAGTTCACTCACTTTCTTGATCACTAATTTTGCTTAATATAGATTTTTACTGAATTTAATTGAGAAGTGCGGTTGAAATTATAACCACATACCTTTTAAAAAGTGAACTCCTTTTGGTTGTCTGACTTTGTGGTGTTTGTGTGCTACTGCGGCAAATACACGCTCGGTTGGTGGCTGGTTGTTTGTGCTTGTGGTGTTGATGTGCTGCTGTGGCAAATACACGCTTGGCTGATGGTTTGTGTTGCTGGTGTTGCAGTGTGCTTATATCGCAGGTGCTGGTGATGATGATAATATAATAGCCTTATCCGGCTCGAAGGACCATTGATTGCACAGGTGCGTCGTATGGATAGAGCGCTCCGGTGCAATTTTGAAATAAAGGAAATAAAACAATGTTTTTTAGTAATTGCTTTATTTCTTTAATTAGAGATTGATAAAATTGATAATAATTACTTGTTACAGATTTAACCTGATGTGACGTGGTAGCTGCTGACGATGTCCTCTCGAGCTCGTTCGATATACCAAAAAAAAAAGTCTTTGCTAAAAAAACAGTTTCGGACCGCCGGCCAATAGTGGAGACTGAAGGGGAAATTCAATCTCCATTTATTATCCGGCGGGAAAAACTTTATGACGGACCAATGGTAAACAATGACGCGTCATTGTGAATGCATGTTTACCATTAGGATGGTACGACAGATGGGTGCTGTTTAGGGTGAAACCTAAACATACCGGCCCCCTTGCGGTACGCAATAGCTATAAGAAGTGTCAGCCACCACGCTCACATGCAGATATTTTGTTTATAAGTATGTAAAATGTATTATGTATTTTTCCGCTGATCCTGGCTGAATTCCTGTTAGGGGGAAAGAAATGTTCAACTTAAAGGTTGGGTTAAATTTCAACGCACTTTAATTATATAAATTCATAAATTTTTTATTTTTAACGTACAAAAAATTATTATTACAATTTTGGTTAAGCTCTGGATGTGCCAGATAAGATCCAACCAAAGATCGAGCTTTGGGCCAACAGGGACCCGAATGTGTTGGGAAGTATGCCTGGCATGATTATATCGGCATACACGTCTGCGCCGAGTATCAGGCGAATTGGCGCCGATATATAAAATTTTTGGTCTGCCAGCCTGATGTGCGCATAGGGAATAGCGATCGCGGAGTCGACGGTTGCAGTCGGACTGACGCGCTGATATTGTGCCACTATAGTGGCGTGTGTTGCTATCCGGTTATTTTGGTCGTGCTTGCCTCGAAGCCGTATTAGGCACCCTCTCTGGCCGCCGATGTGCGTTTGTGGTAACCGCAATTCGCGCGCGAGGTCTGCCGAGATTGTCGACGTTGTCGCGCAGGCGTCAATAAGGGCGCGTACCAGATGCAGGCGACCTCCAGCTTCTATTTTGACCACCGCAGTTGGAGCGATGGTGATCATGGGGCGCAGGGCTTGTCCTATAGTAGCGCCATGTCCGTATGGCCCTCTTCGGAAGCTGGCCGGTAGAGATAGCTGACGAGGCCGAGTCGCCAGTCTATCCTGCCGATGGTAATCACGAGGACGAAAAGTCCTGGTTTCCGTCCTGCGTGATTTTTGATCCTGTTTGCGTTGCCGAAAAGGCCTAGTTTTCGGCTGACGCAAGGGATGTCTCTCATGCTGTAAGAGAGGGCGAAAAGACCTGGTTTCCGCGCTTTTCTCATCCGTGCGAAAAGGCCTAGTTTCCGCAGCGGAGTTGGTGATTTCTCCGTCCTCGACTTCTGGACGAAGAGGCCTAGTCTCCGTTCCAGATTCGGAGGCGTTTATTGAGAGCACTTCATCATCCGAAGTACCTTCGTCCTCCTCTACTTGCTGGCGCCATGACCGCTTTGGCTTCCTGATGACCGGGCGCTCATCGCTGCTCTCGTTGAGGTGAAGCGTCGTGTGGTGCTTCTCATGGCAACGCTTGCATCTTCCCTCGCTGGTGCATCTGTCGAGACGGTGCGTCATTGAGAGGCAGTTGCTGCAGAAGCGTCCCATGAGGGCTTCACGCAGTCTCTCCTCTGGTGTTTTGGCGCGGTATACTGGGCACAGCCTCAGTGGGTGTTTGCCATCGCACAAACGGCATGCAAGGGGGTAGCGGTGTGGTTGCTGCGCAGCTTTATTTTTGAGCATATTGTAGCGCGTCATTTTTCCTAAGGAAATTTCGATTTTTATTTTTGTTTTGTAGGTATGAGTTGGGTGGCGAGTAGCGATAAAATGTCTCATTTCATGATTGTTTTGTTCATTTTGTTACATGGGGCATTTATGATTTATGTTGATTGAATGAATATAGAATATAGCATTACCAGTGGACGGTAAGTACAAAATTGACTGCATTATTGACGTACATATATTTTATAGTACGGAAGTGTCCAAAAGGTTGGTGAAATTACTGAAAGCAAGCGAAAGTGCTTTGCATGCAGTTTTGAATTTTATTTAAAATTTTTTTTTTTTTTTTTTTTTTTTAGTTTGTTCCTTTACATTGCCTGCCTCCTAAAATATTCCGCATTTAATGAATTGTTTTTTTTTTTTGGCGTTTAGGTTATTGTAATATAGCGTACTTGCGTGCGTGGAAATATTGCATACCTTGTTTTTATTACGTGCTATTTATTTCTTTACAAGCGAAAAAATTTATGTGTGGCAATACCATAGCCTTGACGAACGTCAAAAGCGGTGTGTCATTGATCACGCCATTATTTGAAAACAAAACAAACGTGCCGGTGAAATTTCCGAGTAAAGCGGAAATAGTGAATTAATTGTCAAGTTCCCAGTTTGTGTTTATTATAAAAAACACATAACCGATGAGTACGGCGAACGTGAACGTCAATGGCAACTTTTGCTACGCGGACGTTATGTGGAATTTAATTTGATCTATGATAGAGATACGAAATTCGCTCTGTATACGCCTCGTGCAAGATATTAGAGCGTTTTGATGTCATTGCCATTGACGGCACGCTGGGAATACATGCACACCGTGCCAACCAACTCAAACGAGAGTAAACTATTGGAAGTGCTGCAGGCAAATCGAGTCAATGGAAATTGGTTTGCTAAAGACAGGTGCCGCCAATACAAGAGGCCTGCGCTGTGCTTATACGGGATGAAATTGTGGCTACCAGCTTTGAAAAGCATTTGCGAGGGCAAATCTGCATCATCCATACAAACCAACAACCACACAACCACTGCTTCTGGTGGCGCTGCGGCCAAGTGTACAGTGCATCGCTACAGCAATTTGATTGCAATGTTGTTTCATTGTATTGTTGAAGACGGAATGCAACACAGGTTTTTTTTCGCTGCATTATTATTAACTCGCCTTTATACATTTTTGTATTTCGCATTTATACATTTTCGTATTTTCAGAACTAGCATTAAGTGATTTGGTGCAGCGTGCTGTTAAATCTACAGCAGTTTCCGGCATCTGTTTACCGCTTGGGATATCGTATTTGAAGGTGAGTGATTCATATGAAAAACGAACAAAACAGTTAATTTTTTTTTTTTTTTTCTTACAAAGCGGCTATGTGTGCTGGTGGAAACGCCGACTGCATATCGATTGCTATTCTACGGAATATCTAGTGTCGGCCTTTGCACCAGCACATACCAGCTTGTTTTGTTAATGGTGTCACTCGACTCTGTTTCCCTTTTTTTTTTGATTTTATCGGTGGGATTATGTGGTATTCAGGTAGTTATTATGTGGTTGCAAACAAAAGTGGTGGTGTAGTAGTTGAGTGTTTTCTATACTCTTTACTTTTCCGCCTATGTTTGTACACATACACACTTATGCTGCATACCACAATTCATGATATGTACTTATGTAGATGGTCAGTAAAGGGCCTATTGATAAAGTCTGCTAAAATTTCGCTTTTCCAGTTTGCATGTATGTATGTACATATGTAGGTCCACATCTGCACACTTGCATATACGTGCATGCATGTAAACCTGCAAATATGTGCCCGGTAGGCACATTGCGTACTATGATTGTGAAGAACTGGTATGGTATTGGTCCCAAATGGATGGGTATTAAATACCAATTCATGAAATAGAGAATTTTTTGACATAGTATTTTGTCGTTCGATTGCAGGCTTTTGTGAAATAGGGATTTTAGAGAGATAGTTTAGAGGTGTTGAATTGATCCTCATTTTCATCGTTATAGGGTGGTAGTAGGATTATTTTTGTAAGGGGTCTCGTAACTTGGCCCTTTTCAGTCAAAATATCTACCACACGTACTAGGTTGTCAGCACCTTTGTGTACGTTAACTATTCTTCCTAGCCTCCATTCATTTGGAGCTAGGTTTTCCTCTTTTATAACGACGAGGTCTCCTATCTTCAAGTCCGCCTTTGGATGTTTCCATTTTATTCGTTTTTGCAATTCAAGGAGGTATTCTCTTTTCCATCGCTTGCAAAAGTTGTGATGCAAGGCTTTCAGTTTCTGCCACCGATTTACTATGGAGGCATGATTTTCAGTGGAATCTATTTCTGGTGGAGCCAGTAAATGTCCACCAACTAGAAAGTGGCCGGGAGTGAGGGGTTCCAGGTCAGATGGTTCATTTGAAGATGGACTTAAGGGTCGCGAGTTGAGGCAAGACTCGACTCGGCATAAGAGGGTACTAAACTCTTCGAAGGTATATTTATACCCAGCTGCTATCTTTTTAAAGTGGCTTTTGAAGCTTTTCACACCTGCTTCCCATAGTCCACCCATATGAGGAGCTGCAGGTGGTATGAAATGCCACGTAAGTGACTGGTGAGCATATTTGCTCATAGTGCCATCACGCGCTTCAGCTATAAAGGCTTTAAATTCTGATCTTAAGGATCGTGAAGCTCCGACAAAGTTGGTGCCGTTGTCGGAGTGGATATTTTTTGGACATCCTCTTCTAGCGACAAATCTAGAAAAGGCTGCGAGAAAGGTCTGAGCACTGAGGTCATTTGTGGCTTCCAAATGAATAGCCTTAGTTGAAAAGCAGACGAACAGACAAACGTAGCCTTTTGAGACACGACATCCTTTCCCACTGTAGCTTTTTATGTCGAAAGGTCCGGCAAAGTCTACACCTGTATTCGTGAACGCGCGCGAATAGGTGGTGCGTTCCTCAGGAAGTGTTCCCATAAGTTGGGTTTGAGAGCGTTTTCTGTAGATCGTGCAGATTGTGCAATTGCGGACTACAGATCGGATCATATTTTTCACTCTTGGGATCCAATATTGTGTTCGAATTAGGCGTAACATTAGTTGATTTTCTCCATGTAAGGAGACTTCGTGGACGAACTGGACAATTAAACGGGATAGTTTACAGTTGTAGGGAAGTATGATCGGATGGCGCTCGTTGTAGGCCAGATCAAGAGAGGCACCTAATCGACCCCCTGCCCTAATAATTCCGTCTTTATCGAGGAATGGGTTAAGGGGTAATATTTCACTTTTGGAATTCATACTTTGACCAGAAAGTAAGTTAGTGTATTCTTCGTTGTAATATTGCTTCTGATAAATGTTTATTAAGCGTTGTGTCGTTGCTTTAATTTCATCAGATGAAATTAAACAAGATTTCGCTTGAAACGAAGCTCTAGTTTTAGGGTGAGTTCTTTGAGAGAATCTCATAATATATGATAGGACTCTCAAAGCTCTTGGTAATTTTGAAAATCTACTTAGAATATCGCTATTACCCTCGATTGTTGTTGCATGAACATGTACCTTCTTTTCCTATATTGTTGTGTTGTAGTTTATATCCTGTGTTGGCCATTTTGTATTGTCTTGTTGTAGCCAAGAGGGACCCTCCCACCACAGGGAGTTGTCCACCAGGTCCTGGGCGAGAAGTCCCCTACTGGCCAGATCTGCTGGATTTGAAGCTGAATCCACATGTAGCCAGTTCTCGTTTCCTACCTTTTCGACGACCTTGGTTATTCGATGTGCCACAAAGGTTGACCATGAACATGGTGGTTTTCGAATCCATGCGAGAACGATAGTCGAATCTGTCCATAAATACGTTTTTATATTTCCCATGTTGAGGCTTTCAATTACCGATTCCATGATCTCTGCGAGTAGTACGGCTCCGCAAAGTTCCAACCGCGGTAGTGAAATTGTTTTTACGGGAGCTACTCTGGTTTTTGCTAAAAGTAAGCTGACCAAAACTTTGTCGTTACTCTTAACACGCAGATATACTGCAGCTGCATATGCCTTTTCAGATGCATCGCAGAAACCATGCACTTCGGTGTGTTCTGTTGGCGAATAAAATACCCACCGAGGAATTCTGATTTTATTTATTTCCTCATAAGAGTTAGTAAAATTTTTCCAACGTTCCAATGTATTCGGAGACACAGTCTCATCCCAGTTTGTACCTTCTAGCCAAATGCTTTGCATTATTATTTTGGCTACGATTACAATTGGCGCTAGCCATCCTAATGGGTCAAACAGCTTAGCAATAGCTGATAGTATTTCCCTCTTAGTAGGGTTTTTATTTTGATCTAATGGTTTGGTTATAAAGTAGAATTGGTCAGTATGAGCATTCCACCTTATACCAAGAGCCTTGACTGTGCTAGCGTCTTCAAATTCTAAAAATTCTTTATTGAGCAAATGGGCCTTTGGAATACCTTTCAAAATTGTGTCACAATTAGCAGTCCATTTTCGTAATGGAAAGCCTGCTGCCTGTAAAACTTCTGATATTTCATCCCTAGCTTTTATAGCTGAGTCGATGCAGTGTCCCCCAGCAAGAATATCATCGACATACATGAAATTCCTTAGAATGTTAGATGCTGTCGGATGAGAAATATTTACGTCCTCAGCTAGTTGTAAGAGAGTTCTTATAGCTAGATAAGGAGCGCAATTGATGCCGAAAGTTACGGTCTTTAATTCGTACAGACCTATTGGATCGTTTGTGTTAGATCGGAAAATGATACGCTGATAACACGTTTGGTTTGGATTGACTATTATTTGACGATACATCTTCTCTATATCGCTGTTAAAAACATATTTTAATAATCTCCAGCGAAGTAGTAAAATTGTTAGATCGGCCTGTAAGACTGTAAGAGGCGTTGAACACTACTCGAACTTTGGTTGACGTGCTTTCTTCCTTTATAACAGCAGGATGAGGCAGGAAATAGTTGTCAACGGAGTCTTCTTGGATTTTTTTATTGATCCTTGACATGTGTCCTAATGAAACGTATTCTGCTAATACCCTATTATACTCCATCTGAAGGTTAGGGTTCTTAGCGAGCCGTGTTTCATTCCGGAAGAACTGAGAGCAGGCTCTCTTGAAGGAAGGTCCCAGGTTGATGCTGGCTGGAAAATCCTTTTTAAACGGCAGGCTTACTGTATATTTCCCTTCTGCATCTCTCGTGGTTGTACACTTATACAGCTCCTCGCAGTACCTGTCGTCTTCGTTTATGGTTTTGTTCCTCGGTATATCTTCCAGTTCCCAAAACGCATTTAGTTTTTTGTCCAATGTTACATCGCTGTAATATGATACAATTTTGTTGGCGCGACCTGTGATAATCCAACCGAACACCGTTTCTTGGGCAAGAAGTGTATTAAGTACATTTTTCTTCAAGCCGCTAAGTATAATTTGGGGATAAATGTCTCCGCCAAGAACAAGATCGACTTGGTCGTTGACAAAGAATCTTTTATCCGCCAACATAAGATCTGGAAATGCTTGCTTGGTCATTGCGCTAATATGGCAAGACGGAAGATTTCCAGTCAGTTGTGGTAATACTAAGACTGTTGTATTTAGTTTAAATAAAGGATCGACTTGCGATCGCAATTCAATAATGCAAGCTTCTTTGACTTGTGCGGAAATTGAGTTGGTGATGCCCGAAACTTGGGCATGCAACCTTTTGGATGGCAGGTTGATTCTGCGCTTGAGGCGTTCTGTTATAAAAGAACACTCAGAGCCAGAGTCAATAAGTGCTCTCACTATAAAATTTGTGTCATTATAATATATGTTAACGCGCGCTGTCCCTAGTAGAACACCTGTGTTCGTGTTCGCGTAGCATGATGTAACATTTTTATTGATATTATCCTTTGCCTTTCCAGAATCGTGTAATCGTTGTGCCTGTTTTGATGTTGACGGTATATTATCGCTGGGATCTGACATTGACATCCTACTGGTCACCTTTGGCTGAAGCGTCTGTAAATGCAGGAGCGTGTGATGTCGAGCGTGACACGTGCTGCAGTTGTAAGAGCTGGTGCATCTCGACACGGTATGTCCTGAAGACAGACAGTTCAGGCAGCAATGGTTACCCTTGACATATTCGATCCTTTTAGCCGTGGTCAGGTTTTTGAATTTTGAGCAGCTGCGCAGTTTATGCTCATTTGAGTGGCACATTTGACACGGTGGATTTGCAACGCTTGCTTGGTATGTGCCAAATCTCTTTGGGCGAGCTTCCGGAGTATGCTTTGTTTCAGGCACCTTCGGAGTTCTCGGAGCTTTAGTGCCTGTAATGCCAGACATACTCTCTAGAGTCTGGAATCTTTCCGTAAGGAAATTATCCATGTCTCTCCATAAGGAAGTATCGGTTTTTTTCCTTATGCTTTGTTCCCATAAAGCCAGTGTAGTTTCTGGGAGCTTAGTGGAGCACAGATACGTAATAATTGCGTCCCAATTAGAGATGTCAATCTGATGACTCTTAAGGGCTGATAAGCAGTTATTAA
The DNA here is from genome assembly GCA_963971545.1 of Philophylla caesio. Lineage (NCBI taxonomy): Eukaryota > Metazoa > Arthropoda > Insecta > Diptera > Tephritidae > Philophylla > Philophylla caesio. Next base: position 71,962,546 of record OZ020607.1, read on the forward strand.
TATCGCGCTGTAACTTTTTCAATGAGTTACCACACTCACTTTCAACTTTGTTCAGATTGAATAAAATTTTCAATTGCGAATGGACGAGTATACGTTTATTTTCGTATCTGTCGCACAAGTTTTGCCAGGCTGTTGAGAAGCCATCGTTAGTCAATGGACACTTTCGTACTATATCTTTTGCTTCCTCCTGCGTTTTATGATTGAGATGAAAGAGTTTCTCAACAGGGGTAAGGCGCTTATTAAGAATATATATAGCCGTGAACATATCTCTAAAGGATGGCCATGAAAGATAATCTCCTTTGAAGATGTCTGTGTCGCACGGAGGCAAATGTATATTATGCTCGCGGACGGACGTGTCTTCCTTGACTTTATCGTCTTTCTCGAATTTGGCAGACACCTTTGCAATAGCGGACATGCATATTAAGTATGTGGAGTAAGCGTTTTTTTGCTTTTTCCGTAGAGCGGTGAAGTCCTTTGGAGACAAACCGTCTGACAATAAAAGCGTGTCAAATCCTGTTTTAGTTTTTCCCCACAGGATCTTTAACTCTTCCTGCTGAATGCTCAGACTGACTTTATCATGCTCTGATACAGGCATGGCATTGAAGTCTGCATCAAACTCCGCTACTGAGTCTGCCATACGAATATATGAATCCATTTTGTGAGATTATTTTGATCACAACCGGTTGTATTGAAAATTATCAACTTGATTAGTTGGTGTTTTAGTTCACCAATGGATTTATAAGTGTTACCAAAAAACACACCCCAATTCACACCACCAGGTATTAGCCCAATCAACACTGTGATAATTAATCGCAAACTTTTGGTGTGCAATATATGTATATATGTATATATCTGCAGATTGTAATTTATTTAATGTTTCTCTATTCCGCAGAAATCAAGACAAATCAACTCGCCACCCAAATCGTAGTGTATAATGTGAGCACGCAATTATTAATACGCAATTAAATGAAATAAATGTGATCAATAAAAGTGAAGTGAAAATCAAAATTAAAAAATGTGAAAATTGAAGTACGGTGTAACTGGTCCAAAGAGGTTATGTATCCTCTTACACCGACGTACCAATGATTTGCAAATTAAATGGTACAACACAAGTGAAAATTTAAACAAACGGAAATTGTCCTGAATATTAATTAACAAATTCTTTGCTAGTTCTTGTGCTATGAAATACGATATTCCAATGCAATAAAGAAATTTAATTCGGCAGTTAAAGATATGTGTCTTGTAACGCGCACTCGAATTGTGTTGTTGTTGTCACTCGCGGACAGACAGATAAATTTGCGGTTAGGATTTCACAAGTTCACTCACTTTCTTGATCACTAATTTTGCTTAATATAGATTTTTACTGAATTTAATTGAGAAGTGCGGTTGAAATTATAACCACATACCTTTTAAAAAGTGAACTCCTTTTGGTTGTCTGACTTTGTGGTGTTTGTGTGCTACTGCGGCAAATACACGCTCGGTTGGTGGCTGGTTGTTTGGTCTTGTGGTGTTGATGTGCTGCTGTGGCAAATACACGCTTGGCTGATGGTTTGTGTTGCTGGTGTTGCAGTGTGCTTATATCGCAGGTGCTGGTGATGATGATAATATAATAGCCTTATCCGGCTCGAAGGACCATTGATTGCACAGGTGCGTCGTATGGATAGAGCGCTCCGGTGCAATTTTGAAATAAAGGAAATAAAACAATGTTTTTTAGTAATTGCTTTATTTCTTTAATTAGAGATTGATAAAATTGATAATAATTACTTGTTACAGATTTAACCTGATGTGACGTGGTAGCTGCTGACGATGTCCTCTCTAGCTCGTTCGATATACCAAAAAAAAAAGTCTTTGCTAAAAAAACAGTTTCGGACCGCCGGCCAATAGTGGAGACTGAAGGGGAAATTCAATCTCCATTTATTATCCGGCGGGAAAAACTTTATGACGGACCAATGGTAAACAATGACGCGTCATTGTGAATGCATGTTTACCATTAGGATGGTACGACAGATGGGTGCTGTTTAGGGTGAAACCTAAACAGTACGCAAACCCGCTTTGGTACAAACTTTTGAAATAAGCTAAATATAGTGTTATTAAAATGCTGGACGCAACGTTCAACATCATCTTTATACGTCGGCCATGATAATTTTGATAATTCTCGATCTAATTTCTTGAAATTGGCTTTCGCGAAAATAAAACGAGCGTTTGAGCAACTTGATTTATCAACAATATTTCCAAAATCACCAATAACTTCGTAATTTACCTCATTCGCGGGGTGATAAGAGTCCTCTGGAATAACCAAGGGTTCGCACATCTTCATAGATGACTTAGATACTTCATCAACAAAAACAAGATCCAGGATGGTGCCAAAATTATTTGGAGTTAAATTGATCAGATTTAGACGGAGCTCAGCCATATCTTCTAAAAACACATTGTATCTATCCTTTGATGATATTGGAACGATAAAGTCGTCTATAAGAGTTCATGATATGCCTGGCATATTGAAGTCACCAAGTACAATCATCGAGTCATGTGCAGTAATCATTGAACTTAAAGATCTAAGTAACGCAATATGTTGAGAATAAACCAATAAGTCAGAGTTAGGAGGGATGTAGCAAGCAGCTAAATGAAAGAAACCATTTCCTACCATAACTCGTATTGCTTTAAACTCGATTGACTCGATGAGGGGGATATTAAGATCTTCGGATGGTATTGAAGAATGAACTGCAAAAAGAACACCCCCACCGATTCTATCTTTACGGTCATTTCTATAAATTTGATATTGATTAGGAAGGATCTCTGAATTAAAAATATGTGGTTAAAGCCAGGTTTCAGTAAAGCAAATTACGTTATAGTTACATACAGTCTAAGCCTTTTAAATATAAATCGTTCAATTTAGTATTTAAACCTCTAACGTTTTGGTATAAAATACTTAAAGTAGAATTTAAAATTAGTTTTTTGGCTCAGTGTCACGATTAGGAATTGGCCCCGGTTGTCCAAAAAGAATTGTTAAGCAAAGTATCAAAAACTTCAGGTGCCACATCAATTTTAAAAGATTATACGTTACGTTCGTATTTAAAGTTAAATTTTCGGATTGCTAAGTTACAAGTCTTAATTTTTGATGAAATGTGAAACTCTATATCATCAGAAGAAGTGTCCCTAGCAAATCTAGAAACAAAAATCGATTTTCTCAAAGGAACCACAACCAGCTTCTTTGCAGAGCAGTCAGTCTCATCCAATGGTGCTACAGTTTTTGCAACAATAGGAGCAGATTGGGAAGGTGGAAGCGATTGAGGCGGTGATGGACCCACTTCTGATGAAGATGCCTGTAAGTTCTCATGATCAGAATTGCTTTTATTAGAGGAAGAAGCGCGAGTGAAGATAGCTCTTGATGAAGTTGAAGAGGACGGGCCCTGAGGCGGAGGGACAGGAGACAAAAGATTAATTAGCTCAATTTGTTGGGTTTGAGGCTCAATATTATTTTGAAGTAATGTAAGAGGAGCCACAATACTTTCCTTGAGTTGACTGTGTGTCCGTTTGCGTTTGGTCTCTCTTACAGGTTGCGAAGTTTGTTTATCTAGACACTTAAATGATTTAAACACGTTTTCATAACGTTTAAATTTATCATTAAGTGTCCGAAGGTCTTTGCCGATTTCGAAAAATCCATTTCTGGTTTCTCTAAAAAATTGGAAAAGTTCAACCTCAGTTTATCTGCATTTCAAACAAGACCAACGAATACCTCTTCCTTCATTTATTAAGTCTAGGACTCTACCAGTCAATCCGGCACATTTTATATGAGCAATCCCATCGCACAACCAGCATGCAACAGAGCGTTGCTCATTATCGCTTTTATTTTTGCAGTTCTCAAAAATGCAAGACATAATATAAACAGTAAAATTCAATATGATAAAAAACTGAAATTGTATTAATAAATCAAAGAAGAAAGCAGTTTGTAAGGTAGGGCAAGTTTTATAATTATTTAAGGTTTGAGAGCTATTTATGCAACGAACAGTTTTAGATGCACAGTAATAGACACCTAAAAAACTAAACGCAAACAGCTGCTTAAAGAATGACAATCAAAAAAGAGAAAAGAAAATGCGCGCAAACTTAAACAAATACACAATGTTTAAAGCAAAAACAATGTAAACAAGATACAATAACTTAAACAATTGAAAACTAAATTAAAGTGTTATAAAATCAATGCAAAAAATGCTCAACAAATATTATACTTAGCTTTAAATGCGCACAGATAAATCTCCAAAACTTTTATCACTAAATTATTAATTAATATGCAAAGAAATAATGAAATTTCAATATGAAAAAAGTAGCACAGAGAAAACACAACTATACAGCTACAAAACAACTACAACACTTGCGGGTGGTTGTTGCGGCAGCAGGAAGCGGTAAAGCTCTCAGACCAGTACCTTGTGGTGCCTAGGCCAGAGCACGCCCGGAAGTGGCAGCCCTGGCAGGCGTTACACCTGACCGAGCAGGCATTCCGGTGCACTCTGGCCCGGCATACACAACAGATGGTGGGGGCAACCAGTAGTTGTTGGTTGGCGCCACGTGTGGTGGAGCGAGGGGGGTAGGTTAGGTGTTGCTGTGAGATCCGGGGAGCCGTGGAGGCAGGGGGTGCGTTGAGGCACCGGCGCGGGGGGCGCAAGGGGGATGCCGTGGAGGCCTGGGGCGCTTGAGTGCGCGAGCAACACTGGCCCACATAGGTGTGGACCACTCCCTGGTTTTCTTAAGGCCTGAGCAGACCTTAAGATGGCACCATCCGTTGCACGAATTACACCTCACCGAAGTGGAATTCGGATGGAGCCTTCTATGGCAGAAACAGCATAAATAGGTTTCTGGGCCAGGGTTAGACTCGACGCCCGCCCTGGCCAGAAGTATGAGTAGCAAACCTGCTGCTAGGTATTGCACCCAGGAGGAGATAAGATTGGGGGTGTCCGGCAGCCTAAGTGGAGTTAGGTCGCCGAAACAACAGTCCTTGGTCGGATGAAATCCGAGTCACTTCGGTAACGTAGAACCGACTGTTGTGGAAGTGAAAAAGTAACAAGTCGAACATTCTGGTTCTCCTTCTATACAAAAGTAACGGTAGTTTACGACAAATACATGCATACTTGTAAATACCAATCTTACCTATCCATAAAGGAATAATAAAGTACGTGAAAGTAAAAAGTGAAGTGTGGTGAAATTTTTTATTTTGCCATCCATCAATTTCGCCGTGCTGCCGGACCTTCTAAATTTCGATGTTTATTGCGACATTATTTCTATTTTTTTTAACGCCAGTATATGTCCATTGACATTCGTATATGTATGTACATATCGCACCCTAAACCAAAAATTCAAATTTTTTAACATGGCTTTTTTCTCATAAACCAATTCCCAGAAAACTTCCCAGCATGCTCCGAAAATTTATTCATCGTTACTACGAGTATCTTATTTACTGAAAAAGTATGTTTAAAATATTTCAACCATTTTTACATAAAACTTTTTACTTCTCCTGGATATTAAAATAAAATGGTTAATCCTTTTCCCACATAAGATAGTTCACAGAATACTACCCCAAGTGCTCCAGAAATTTTTTCGTAGTTACTATCTTCGTTAACTGGAAAAGTATGATTATAAAATTATCATCATTATTGTAGAGACTGTATGTTTGCCTCTCCTGAACATTTGAGATTTTTTGAGTTGTGACTGTTTTTGGTTTAGGGTGCGATATGTATATTTATACTTACCGTCAGTGTCGAATGTAAGTATACACTTTTCTAATTTACAATTTTCAATTTTCATAATATATGTATTTTGTTATGGCTATAGTTTTATCAAAAATTAAAGAAAAATATTTATCATAAAAATGTTGTGCATATATAATTCGACAAATGTACATTTACATTCGGCACTGATGATATGTATGTACATATTTATTCAATACATATTATAAAAGCGCATCTTAGTAAATACTTTTAATTTATGTAGGGCTTGAAGTAGTCGATAGTGATTGATTGTATATGACTATAATCTGAAAGAAATCAAAAACAGGTTATATACATACATATATATCTGCTTTATTTGGTGGAGTTATAAAGTTACCTTGCAAAATAGTATCGAATTAAACTCGTTCTGATAAAAGAGAAGGCTTGTGTCTCAGTTATGTAGTTGTCTTCAAACAAATTTCCATTAGACACTTCATCATAATCAAGGTTTTCTTTTCAGGTAGATCGGCATCTTTGTTTTGCCGAGCAATATTATGTAACACCGCACAAGCAACAATTACTGGCATAATGGTTTTCTGCGTTTTCCCCACCAGGAGACTGTATTCTAATGTGTGTGCAGTCGATACATCCCACTACTTCAATTTCATTTCTGGTTGTCGGCATTTTTATAAAGTCTTTGGAAAGTTGGGCAATAGCATAGGATACTTTTGCTACAACACGGCTTGCAGTGGACACATTAAATCCACAAAAATCTCCAACAGTTATTAAGAAGCTGCCTGATGCGTAAAAGCGTAAAGCTAGCAGTAACATTTCTCTAGAATTTAGATCGTGATTTCTAAAAAAGCATATACATACATAATAGAAGTAATAGAACTAAATCATTTTTTACAAACCTTTCTGTGCGGCTTTTGATAACATTTTGTATTTTACTTAAAATGTAAAATGCACTTTTTTAGACAGCCGAAATCTTCGAACAAAAGTGTCGTCGCCGAATTCCTCAAAAAATTGTGTTCTTATTCCATACATGCGATGTCACACAAAACGCCTGCTCATAACGCCAGAATAATTAAATTAATATTGAAGCTGTTCCATTTTTTTTTTTTTTTTTTTTTTTTAACTTTGGATTCTTGGCCGGGAAGTAGATTTTCACAAAACGCCAGGTTGTTCCTCTTGGTATGGTTAATGTATGTGATCAAATTTAATATAAGATACGCGTTGGGCCAGATTATCCTTGATGATAAGTTGGTTAAGCGAGTGGGTTAAAATCCCGTGCTGGTGTCTCCGTTTTAAATACTTGTGTAAGCCGTAGGCCACCGCCAATGTGAGTGATGCCAGATCGGCAGTAAGGATTGCTTGGTTAAACGTAAGAAGTTTTATCCAGATGTTCCATTTGATAATAGTATTATTTGGATGTGAGTTTTGGTGGGTATGATTTGGAGGAATCCGGCTTTATTCCGACAGCACTGTTTTGGCGCAGTGCTTAACATGGCTTGAGCGACGTGGGTACGGTATGCTAAAATTTAAACTTTAACAATATACAACAAAAATTAGGGACATGTTATCTAATTTTTATTTTTTATTTTTTTTAAAAAATTTATGTTGGCTTTTTGTAGAAACATAGACAGTTGCGTGATTTTTGCTGTGTTCATGTCTTTAAAAATCTCTAAGAAGGAGCAATGGTTGTCAAAAATTGTATAATCTTTCCTGGTGTTTACCAGCATTCCACACTGAAAGGTTTGATGGATATATCCATCAGTCTGTCCGCAACAGCATCGCGTTGAGTTTGCTACTTTTATTCTGTAAAAATAAGTTTTGTCATAGGTGTGGCCCGTTAAAATACGGTTTAGTCTTTTCACTTCTACAGGGGGGAGCAAAATTTCTTAAACCACGTAGTATTTCTCCTCGTTGTAAATATGGAGGCAAATAAATTTGGATGATTTATGGAGTAGGCCTGAAAACCATTATACCAGTTACTAAATATTTCTTCCTTAATCTGCTTGTAAGCTTCGTCAATTGTGTATTTGCATTGTCTCATAGGGCTGTTTATCACCGCCTGTCTGGCAATTTCATCAGCTTTCTCATTACCTTCTATACCTTTATGGCTGGGCGTTTAAATGATATCTATTATTAGATTATGTTCGTCAATAAGATTTAAAATTTTGCATGCAATGCTATTTGTGGTTTGCGGGTTTTTCAGAGTATGGCAAGAAGTCAAACTGTCGGTGAATATTGCCATTTTGTAATAGTTGTTCTTTATGGCTATTCGGATAGATTCCTCAATGGCAAGCAGCTCTCCAAAACTAGAGGAGGCTTTAAGGGGGATATGGAAAGAATGTTCTGACTTGTCAGAAAAATTATAAATGCCACAGCCTGTGATTTGGTTTGAAAGTGATGCATCTGTAAACATTACATGATATTTGTTGTAGGTGTAGTCATCTCTGTAGTGTGCCTTTAGAAATTCAGGTGACAGGGAAAGTTTGTTTGCACTAAAGGTTTTTCCTAAAATCCTTATATTGGATGTTGAGGGGCATCGAACAACCACATCAAGGCGATCAAAATTGTGCTGGTATTGGCGATAAACCACCGAGTAGCTGGAGTCCAGGGCAGGGTTGGATGTTATGAGGTGAACAAACGGATCATTGAAAGCAATTAACTTAATTAATTCCTTAGCAGTGAGCCAGGTGGCCCGTTCAAAAGGCGGTAATTCATTTGCCAAAGCGTATATAGTGAAAACCGGAGTTGACGGTGTTAGACCCAAGACTCTTCGCAGAAACTTATTTTGTAGAACAGAAATTTGATTGAAAAAAGTTTTGGAGCCATTGGCTGCTGTGGTGTAGCCATATTAAATTTTAGAACGTACAACCGATTTATAAATATTTAAGGCTTGCTGTGGATGTAATCCTGATCTAATGTTCGTTAAATATTTGAAAAACTTTATGTTGGATGATGCGGCCTTCACCGTGGATACAAAGTGGTCTTTAATAGTCATTGAACAGTTAAGAATTCTGCCTAGGACTCGAGACTCGTTAACTTGACATATTTTCTCATAGTTATTGAAAATATCAATTACCATCCTTACGCCTTTGTTAACATGCATAACATTGGTTTTGGTGGGGTTGAAGGTGAGATTGAGTGAGGTACACTCAGCAGCAAAAAGGTTTAATTTTAATTGAAGGTTGCTCACAGCATCATCCCAGCAGCTTCCTGCAGGGACAAGGTAGAAGTCATCCGCAAACTGATAGATGAAAGTATTTGAGTCACTTAGCTCATGAAGTTTGGTTGTATAAACATTGAACAGTATAGGAGATAAAACACTTCCCTGAGGCAGGCCGTTTCGTATACTGATAGTTTGGTCACCAAGCTGGAGGATTCTGAAAGAGAGAAAGTTTACAATACAGTCGATGTAAAGGCTTTCAATACCAAGGTCAATAAGCTGATTTTTCAGTACACTTACATCCACACAATTGTATGCGTTGGAAATGTCACTAGAGCACAATATCACCTGTTTCTTGTTGCTTCTAAGAATTTGTATTTGATGGATCATCTGATTTATGCATGTGGTTGTTGATTTGTTTTTCCTGTAAGCAAAAGTGTTGTTAGGAAGCATGCAGCTAGAATCAAAAATTTGGCTTAGTCTGTCTTTAATGCATGTATTGATGAATTTGAGCATGACTGAAATGAGAGATATTGGTCTGAAATTTGGATATTGGCTTAGATCCTTTCCCCTTTTTGGTATCGGAACAATCCTTATTTTTCTCCACTGACTAGGAATTTGATTGGTTAGAAAGATATCATTGATAGCTGTTTTAAAGGAGTTTAAGGTTGTATCAGACAGAGCTTTAAGCATCATGTAGGAGATTTTATCAATGCCAGCTGCTGTGTCTTTTTTCCTCCTAAGTACGTCACTAATTTCATCATATGTGATGGCTAGGTCATGACAAGGCTGAACAAATTTGTTAATTCCTTCACTGGATGGTTGTGCTGCTACTTGAGATTGAAGCATTTCTAAATACTGCTGATTATTCTCCTCATTCCATAGAGCCTTCACAAAACGCCAAGTTTTCCTGCCCATACCCCTATTTATTTCATTAATTTTTGTGTTTCTACAGTTCCTGACTATGACTTGACTTTCAATAACTACTGGAAAATGATGGCTGCCACCAATACGAACCTGGTCAACAGACCATTTGCAAATTGAAGGAAAATTGGTAAATGCAATGATCCATGAGTGGATCTAATGTCCCTTTTGAAGGTTATACTACCATTATTAATATTTTGTAGACCCGACTGTTGTATTATGTTTAGTAGATGTTTGCCACGATTTGAATCCACACTATCTCCCCAAGCAAGGGATCTAGCATTGAAGTCGCCAACCAAAAACACATTGCTGCGCGGTTCTAGGAAATTCAAAACTCTGTTCATTTAATTTGTAATATTTGATTTGGCTGTATAAAGCCAGGCCAGTTGTGTTTTTATCACTATTTATCAATGTGTTGGCTGAAGAGTCAACCAGCACAAAGATTTCTCCTTTAAATTGAGAAGGGTATGTTGTTATATCGATTTCATTATTACGCTTTCCAACTGGACTAGCTGTACCACTAACTGTATTCAACACACCGTTATCTCTTGTAGCACACTCAACCACCATGCCGTCACCTGAGCATACCGCTATATCTCCACTAGACAATTTACTGTCTTCATCATTTAGTTATACAAGCCCCCCTCCACTGCTGGAAAGCTCATAAAAACCTTTTTTTGAAATATTACTTTGCTCTTAATTTTTTTCACCAGACGCCACCGACCACGATGTCGGCGACGGCATTTTGTGCTTGGACTTTTTAAGCACCGCAAGCGGCACTTTTGCCTTTTTTTCAGCGGCACCTTAGAGATTCAATTTGCAAACGAACACAAATTATATCCAAAACCACTCACCTGTCGCAGAAGATTCCCAGAATTTAATCAAACGAAAAACAATTTTTCTTTCATGTATTCCGCACTAAACACTAATAACAGAACGCGCCCGACCCACACACGCTCGCTGCCTGAAAAGAAGTGTTGAACTTGTTCCATTTTTTGAGTTTTTTTTTAACTGCTTCTAACAATATGGAAACTTTTATTATTGTCAGCTGTCTGTTCATGTTCTGATTATCAATAAATCGGCAGACCATCTTTCGATAAACTAAATCAAAACTTAATAGACAAATGAGCGATAACCGGATATTGAAAAAACATTTTTTGAGCGAACTTCTGATTATGTCTTAATCAGCGTCTTAACCAGACATTGAACAAACGGCCCTTAATCTGGCTGATGGTATGCTGGATCAAGTATGCGTTAATATTAAGTTTACTAATGATAAGTCGTTAATAGTTATAATATTTCGTGAAAAGAAATGATGTTAAAGAAATAGTGGAAGAGGCTGTAACAAAAAAAATGCAAAAAATTAAAGAGGATATGATTGTCAACCTATTTTCGATGCTTGAACAAAGTTTTGAAAACAAATTAAATATTTTGAAAAGTGAAATTCTAGCACAAATAGGAAAGAATATAGACAAAAGTTGTGAGAAAATGAATGAACTGTGTGCAGCAAGCAGCAAAACAAATGTCAACAAACTAACATAAGCGCAAATAGCAAAAACAAACGCAAATAAAATCGTCATTAAACCCAAAAACAAAAAGAATAGCAAAGAAACTAAAAATGCATTACAGCCTAACCTAATATTCACGCACTCCGGCAATTTTCTGTCAAAAATGTCTCATGCTCATACAACCCAAATTGAACGGCGTGCGCCAAAAGCTAACTCAATTTGCAATTTTCATTTTGCGTGACATTTCAATTTGACTTTTATCCCACCGTTGAGGGTGATGCGCATTGTCTTAAATATAACGAATACTGACTTTTTTGTTTGGATGGGCAAAAAAAATTATCTAAAAGCTTTGAATGAAAACTTTTTATAAATTTGTACATTGTTTGGAACTTGGGATGGATATTATTGCTTATATAATATAAAAGAGGAAACAAATCAATTGCCAAACTTGTTAATAAGTTCCTGTGTTGAAGCTCTTCCTATAAATTAAGATAATATTTAATGTTTAAATAAAACTTAATATGTAACATAAGGTAAAGCAAATCTTTGAACTAAATAAATAAATTGAACCAGCGCTGAAAACTTCCACCTTGTATTGTTCTCAAACGAATTTGACAGCCATGCAACTCTGTAAAGTAAACGCACGCAAATCAATTTCGGGTGGACGTGGTTAAAAATCTTCCGTGCTTGCGGTCAAAAACGCCTGTTAGCCTTTTAAAAAAGGTCATTGAACCAACTGAAGGTCTAATAAACACGGTTAAAGACATAAATGACGGTGCCTTAATTATTGAGTGCATAAACGAAGATGCTTATGAAAAAGTTCAAAAGAAAATAAATGAAAATATTGGGACTGAGTATGCGACGGAAAAAATAAGAGAACGCAATAAATTAAGAGTATTAAAAATTCTTGGACTATCAACAAAATTGAGTAGTGAGAGAATAATGGAATGCATTAAAAAGCAAAACAGTGTATGTGAAAATACTAATATGAAAGTAGTCAAAATATACGAAGATAAAAAAAAGAGAGGAGTGCTATAAAGTACTGCTTGAAGTGGATTTGATACTGCGGCTAAACTAGTAGAGAAAAAAAGAGTAATGATTGAGTGGGATGATTGTAAAGTGTTTGAACATATAAACATATCTAGCTGCTTCAAATGCCTAGGATTTAGACATAAAGCAAATTAGTGCACAAACAAGAAGAGTTGTCATGGTTTCGTAGCTATCTGACACAAAGGAAACAGCGAAGAGTAATAAATTCAGCCGTATCTAACGAAGTGGAAATTTCTATAGGTTTACCTCAAGGCTCAGTTCTAGCCCCCATATTGTTCCTTATATACATTAATGATATAGCCAGTGCTCTAGAATTTTGCGAAATTAAGTTATTTGCTGATGACGCGTTGATTGAAATTAGTGAAAAAGACATTAATAGGGCACAAACAAAAATGCAACAAGATCTAAATAATTTATATATGTGGCTGTGTGGAAACAGACTAAAACTTAGTATTGAGAAAACCAAATATATGATCATATCAAGCGGCAACGATCATTATGAGGGTATATGTGATTTAAAAATGAATAACCAACCCATACAAATAGTAAACAGTATAAAATACTTAGGCATAATTATAGATAACAAACTTAACTTTAATGAGCATATAAATTATATAATTGGGAAATTCACTAAAAAATCGGATTTATAAAAAGAACTACTAAATATATACAAAAAGAATACAAGATACTTGTTTATAAGTCAATTATTGAACCTCATTTTTTATATTGCCCATCTATCTTTTTTATAATGTCGGCGAACAAAATTGATAAACTTCAAAAACTTCAAAATCGATGTATGAGATTTATTTTAAAAAAGAGTAGTAATGCTAGAACGGTTGATATGTTGCAAAGTTTAAATTCGTTAAGTGTGAAGCAAAAAATTTTCTTTTATACAATGAAATTGATTTTTAATATTAAGAATGGAAATGTACCGGAATATATGAGCAAAAAGTGGTGTATGTTAAACAAACGCATAATTTCAACACAAGAAATAGAGAGAATTTTAAACTACCAGTATATAAAAATTAAATGGTTAAACAAACTATTTTTTACAAAGGGCTTAAATATTTTAATGAGCTACCAAAAGACATTAAAACTTGTACTGAAATAAATATTTTCAAAGCAAAATTATTTGAACATTGTAAAAACCTAGCTATAAGATGATGAACATATTTTGAATTTTTTGTAAAATTTTGTTCTTGAAACTAGGCAAACAGCTGTAATAAATAAATAAATAAATAAATGTTTATCTCCAATCTCGAAAAATAGCATACAGCTTCTATCCTATTGAGTCTAAACCAGTAGACGAACTAAACTACTCCAAAGCAGATTATGTAGGTATCATTAATTCACAAAATTCCACATACTGGTCGTTTTTATATTCTTCAGATTGTCCAACGATTTCTTATGAAAAATTTAAGCAAATACTGTCCTCTGAAATTTCCAGTTTTATTCCTATAAAGCGGTCTTAATTCGAAATAAGCCACATTGGTTTAATTCTGAGTTTGTACATCTGAAAAACAAAAAGTCTAAAGCGTTTAAAAAGCTTAGCAAAAGAAATTATGTTGTTAATTTTGATCATCTACATAAATATCTTAATAAAAAAAATATATGCTTCGAGTTGAAAACAATTTAAAATCAAACCCGTCTAGTTTCTGGCAATTTGTGATTCGAGAAGGAAAACTAATGAATTTCCTACAAGTCTTGAACATGAAAACTTCACTTCTCATAATATGCTTGACGCATGTGACTTGTTTGCGAACTTCTTTCAGAGGGTCTATGAAAAACCTGATCTTGAAGCACCTATAACACTCCCAACTTCTTTGACACCCATCACAGGATTCTCGGTTTCGGAAGAAGATGTATTGCTAGCTAACTCAGCATTGAAGCCTAGTTCAAAACTCGACTCCGAAGGCTACTCATCACTTTTATTTAAAAAATGCGCAATTGTTTTGGCTTATCCTATATCTCTTCTCTTCAAAAACTGCTTAGATAAAGGAATTTTTATCGACCAATGGAAGTTATGTTTTATTTCCCCAGTTTATAAATCTGGTGGTCGTAATAATGTCTGTAACTATAGACCTATAGTTAAACAGTGTAAGCTAGCCAAATTATTTCACAACATAATTCAATGAAAACCGCAACCAGTTTGACGTAATATACACAGACTTTTTTAAAGCCTTTGATAAGGTGAAACACAGTATACTTCTACAAAAGCTGTGCAGTTACGGCATTAGTGGTAAACTGCTGGATTTTTTAAGAGCTTTTTAACACAATGAAAGGTACTTGTGAAAATTGGGCCAACAACATCTCGTGTAGTTGTCAATGCATGGTCAGGCATTCCACAGGGCACTCATTGCGGTCCACTCTTGTTTATTCTTTTTATAACATCTTGCCTAGCTGTTTTAATTTTGCAAACTGCTTAATGTTTGCCGACGACGTTAAGCTGTGCGTGATCTTTCAGATTGTTATCGTCTTCAGCTTTATCTGGATGAAATTGGTATGTGGTGTTTGAACCTTAATATAGATAAGTGTTGTGCAGTTACGTACTCGAGGAAACCTTTTAGTTAAATCAACTATGCTTATACTATGTTCTGACTGCGCCGTTAACTCGAGTTTATGAGCAATTTTGGAGTTTAACGTCAAACACTTCTCATAAACTCGGAGTTTACCATACACAAATTTTTTGTCTAACTCGCTTTAAACACCACTTTTTTTTGGTGTTTATGGACGTGCAACCCTTATTTGAACAAATATTAGGCCGCCCTGTTTGCAAATTTTGGCATTATTGTTTAAAAGTTTTGCTGCACTGTTTACTGGTTTGACAGTTCATAATTTCAAACACGAGGGCGGTTTAATAGGTCATCGACTTTTGGAATTTCCCGCACAGAAACTTTAATTTCATCATTGCTGCTTTTAACCGCCATCTTATAATAAACTACTAAGTATGCTGATAAAGCAATATTTTTGCGTAAAAAACCATCACCTAAATCAAGCAAAGGCTTGATAAATACTATAAGGACCTTGCACAAACAATTTCAATAGTTTAAAATTGAATTACTAAGTTCCGTTGTTGTCGAGGCATCACAAGTGGCACCGAAAGTTCAGGTCGCCCAAAAGTGGTGGTTATACCAGAAATCGTCGTTAGAATCCATGGAATGATATTGGAAGACCGGAGAACGAAAGTGTGTGAGGTGGCTAAGGTTGTAGGTAACCAACTGAGCGGGAAGCTCACATAAGCGTAACCGGTTGATCTCGTCAAAACCATGGACTACGAATTGCTGCCCCATCCAGCATATTCTCCAGATTTAGCCCAATGCGACTATTTCCTATTTCTAAACTTGAAGATATGGCTGGGTGGTAAGTGGTTTGGGTCAAATGAAGAGAATATCACAAAAACAAACGCTTATTTTAAAAGCCTTGAGAAAAGATATAATAAAGGAATAAAAAATGGTGTATAGAGTTGAAAGGAGAATATGTTAAGGTATATAACGCTTTTTTGCCGAAAAAATATGTTTTATTCAAAAGTCAATGATTTATCAAACCGTCTTCGTTAATAATTTGTAAACAAAAGGATTCAAATTTCACAAACAAAAATTTCAAATAATGATGCAAAACCACCGTCACCACAAATCGCCGTCTACTATGGAGTTGCCTTCGCATTCAACATTGCTCAGTGTTCCATGTCATCGCAATCATTATCCAATTATATGCACTTTTTTAAAACATTTGTAAATAAAGGTACAAATGTATTTTCATAAGCAAAACAAAATTTGTATTTGAAAGTAAATAAACAAATGTCAATTAAACTCAAAGTTTCTTAAACACCTCAATGAGAACGCTTGACAGTTGTTCATAAACTCAAAACCACAAACTCGAGTTTACTGCGCAGTCAGAACATAGTATTAGGGCCGGTATTACAATGCATTTTTAAGTCGAACTTAAGTCTAATTTATGATTTTGCGTTTCACCAACCGAATCTTAAGCTCGACTTAAGTTGAACTTAAGTCGCCGAATTTCTCGTCTTAAACTGATATTATCTTTGCGAACAGCTGATCATTGCTTGTCAAATAAAATTATAAAGACTTAAATACAAATTGTACAAAATTCACGTGTACAAAATAAGAACTCGATTAAAGATGATGAAATTTTTCCAAAAAAATTCATATGACGCATTGTTATGAGTAGCGTATTCATACCACATTGCTTTCGAAAATCTTGAAAATTTGAACAAAAATTAAGTTGCTCCAAATTCGGTCGGGTTTAGACTCAAATGTGCGGGAATACATACATATTCACGTGTTCAAAATAAAGCCTGGAATAAAGATGATGAAATTTTTGCAAAAAAATCCATATGACCCATTCTTATGAGTAGCGTACTCATACGACATTGCTTTCAATAATCCTGAAAATTTGAACAAAAATTAAGTTGCTCCAAAATCGGTCGGGTTAAGGCTCAAATGTGTGGAAATACATATATATTTACGTATACAAAATAAGAACTCGATTAAAGATGATGAAATTTTTGCAAAAGAATCCATATGACACATTGCTATGAGTAGCGTACTCATACCACATTGCTTTCGACAATCTTAAAAATTTTAATAAAATTTAAGTTTCTCCAAAATCGGTCGGGTTTAGACTCAAATGTGTGGAAATACATATATATTCACGTGTAGAAAATAAGAACTCGATAACAGATGATGAAATTTTTACAAAAAATTCCATATGACACATTGGTATGAGTAGCGTGCTTTCGACAATCTTGAAAATTTGAACAAAAATTAAGTTGCTCCAAAATCGGTCGGGTTTAGACTAAAATGTGTGTAAATACATATACATTCAAGTCTACAAAATAAGAAATCGATTAAACATAATGAAAGTTTTGCAAAAAAATCCGCTTACTCATACCACATTGCTTTCGACAATCTTAAAAATTTTAAGAAAAATTAAGTTGCTCCAAAATCGGTCGGATTTAGACTCAAATGTGTGGAAATACATATATATTCACGTGTACAAAATAAGAACTCGATTAAAGATGATGCAATTTTTGCAAAAAAATTCATATGACTCATTGTTATGAGTAGCGAATTCATACCACATTGCTTTCGAAAATCTTGAAAATTTAAACAAAAAAAAAATAACTCCAAATTCGGTCGGGTCAAGACTCAAATGTGTGGAAATACATACATATTCACGTGTAAAAAATTCGAAGTGGAATAAAGATGGTGAAATTCTTACAAAAAAAAACCAATTGACGCATTGTTATGAGTAGCTTACTCATACCACATCGCTTTTGACAATATTAAAAGTTTTAAGAAAAATTAAGTTGCTCCAAAATCGGTCGGATTTAGACTCAAATGTGTGGAAATACATATATATTCACGTGTACAAAATAAGAACTCGAATAAAGATGATGAAATTTTTGCAAAAAAATTCATATGACGCATTGTTATGAGTTGTTACCCCCTGCTAGGGTAGGCACCTTGTCGTTGGTGCAGGGGCTTAGTCGAGCCTAGGGGCGGAGCCGGCCGTCCGCTCGTATCATCGCGTACTCTGTGGGGATATGGTGGGGTGGTCGGTTCCGCTCTGAGGGGCGATGACCAAGAACTACCACCTCCTAATCCTGGGTGTCAGGCCACACCGTTCCCATTGGATGGTTTGTAGCCAGGAGGTTAAACCGGCAAATTTCTCTTGTCTTCCAGGTCCGACAGAGCATGTGATGTCAGCACGGGGCACTCCATGAGCAGGCACTTCCTGGATCGTAACCAATCCAAAAGTCGGCGTAAATCCGGGAGTGGAGATCGCTCTGGAGGCAGCCAGCGCCGGGAATCGCCGAGCAGACGGGAAAGGTCGCGCAGCCGTTCTGGCTCCGTAGCCTCTCACGAGTCTGGCTGCCAGCAGCAACGACGTAAGCACCACTGGGCAAAACCTCCTCCACTACCTCCCCGTGGCCCGCCGGGTGCCCTCGGTGACAAAAACCGTAAGGGTGTGAGTGGGCACTCCAAGAGCAGGCACTTCCTGGATCGTAACCGATCCAAAAGTCGGCGTAAATCCGGGAGTGGAGATCGCTCTGGAGGCAGCCAGCGCCGGGAATCGCCGAGCAGACGGGAAAGGTCGCGCAGCCGTTCTGGCTCCGTAGCCTCTCACGAGTCTGGCTGCCAGCAGCAACGACGTAAGCACCGCAGGGCAAAACCTCCTCCACTACCTCCCCGTGGCCAGCCGGGTGCCCTCGATGACAAAAACCGTAAGGGTGTGAGTGGTTCGGGGGCTAAATGGTACATCCGCTACCATGAGCAGGGGAAAACCCCAGAAGAGGCTCGAGCGATGGCGGGTGTTCGGATGGAGGTCGAGAGGGAGGAGCGTGAGCGCAGGGAGCGAAAGCGCATCCGTGAGCCGACCGCACCCGCCAATGAGCTGAAGAGCGGGCATAGCCAGCAGCGCACAAAACCCGCGCCTGCTGCAAAGCAGAGAAGCGGGGAATCAGCTGCACCTTCCATTCGACCCGCGCCCGCTGATATGCGGAGAAGCGGGGAACCAGCTGCATCAACCATACGACCTGCGCCCGCTGATATGCGGAGAAGCGGGGAACCTGCGACAGCGAAGCAGACAGCATCAGAGCCGGTCACAAAGCGTGGCAATGAGCACATCACACCACCAGAGCAGCCATCAAGCAAACGGCAGCGGGAGCAGACTCCAATCACAACCTCGGCGTCAGGCGGCCGGGGGGGTCTGCGATGGAGGGACGGTCGCAGGTGGCCCAGCAATCTAGATACTCGGCTGCCTTGAGGGGTATCCGTTTGGCTGTTCTGCCGAGGGACTATCCGGCGGCCTCTCTCAACTCCCACGACCTTACTCGGCTGCAGGGCGCAATCGTGCATGAGGTATTCAAGGGGACGTCCTTCCCGATCTCCTTCTACGGGGTGTATTTCCATGCGGGAATGCTTCTCGTGGACTGTAAGGATGAGAGGACAGTGGATTGGCTGGCGAAAACTGCTGACAAGCTGGAGAGATGGAAGGGACCCGTTGTGTGTGTTAAGAGGGGGAATGATAATTCTCCTTTGAACAATGTCACGGTGTTCCTACCGAGGAGCGCTGAAGAACCAGTTGTGTATGCGCTGCAGCTGCTAAGGTCGCAGAACGAGGGTATACACTCCTCGGTGTGGAGAGGTATCTCCAGCAGCACAGAGGAAGGTGGCCTGAAGCTCAACTTAGGCATCGACGAGCGATCCTACCTGGCTATTAAGAGGGCAGGCTTCCTCCTGCACTACAGGTTTGGTATGGTCGTGGAGGCGCGGGCCTGCCGGCAGCAATGAGCCTGCGGCTAAGTGTCCGTCGGATGCTGGTGTCATGGGCGCTGCCGATCCTCTTGCGACTATGCCGGCCGATGTGGTGCCAACGAACGCGCAGTCGGAGGTAATTACGCCTGCCCGATTGATCACTTACTGGTCGTGCAGAGGATACTAGCGGAGGAGATAACAATCCCAATACTGAGGAGCTCCTTGAGGAGCTAGATCTGAGGCAGCTTGAGCTAGACAGAGCAAGCGAGGGCGACTTACTGCTCTCGGATCTGGATGAGCCTAAGCTATGAGTATCCCACGACAGTAGCCCAGGTCAATCTTCATCATGCGGTGCAAGCGACACTGGTGTTGAACAACGCCGCGATGTCGTCTTCGCAGCAGCTTATTTCCCGGAGGACAACACAAACGTGCCACCCCTCGAAGTTCAGCAGCTGGTGGGCTTCTGCCGCCAAAGACGGCTTCCGCTCATCATCAGTTGCCATGCGAACGTCCACAACGAAGAGTGGGGCAGCTCGAACACCAATCAAAGGGGTGAGTGTCTATTAGAGTTCATCTTAAGCGAAGACCTACGTATCCAGAACGTCGGACACACTCCAACGTTTGTTACTAGTGCCAGAGAGAAGGTACTAGACGTCACTCTCGGCAATGAGCTGGCGAGTCCCCTGATCCAGGGAGGGAGGGTCTCAGCTGAGCCCTCTCTCTCGGATCACAGGATAATCCGCTTTGAGCTGGGGGTGACGAACGTAATAGCAAAGGGCAGAAGAAATCCCAGGAATTTTAACTGGGATCTGTACTGTGAGGTATTAAGAGCTAACTTGGTAGGCTATAAGTCTACTCAAAAAAGAGCTAACTGTATTGAGTTAGAGGACAGAGTCTACAGGCTGAATGGTATCATTATTGATGCCTTTAACTCCAGCTGTCCTGAGACGAAACCAAAGGGCAAGACCCAACCCAAATGGATCCCGGGTAATGAGAGGGAGAGATCCATTGCTTTGCTCTCGGCTCACTTCCCTGATGCCATCAGGACGTCAACGGAGCCTTTGTGCTGCGCGGCCAGGCCGGCCCCGGAAGACTGGAGGGTGGCCAGAGAACTGTTCACCCGCAGTTCGGTTGACTGGGCGCTGGGATCGTTTGACCGGTTCAAGGCCCCGGGCGTAGATGGTGTTGGTCCGGGTATGCTGAGGCGGGGAAAGGGGAACTACTACTCCCGTATCTCGTGAGTATTATGAGAGACAGCCTTGCGCTGGGCCACATACCAGCAATATTGCAGAGAGCTCGGGTCATTTTTATCGCGAAAGTAGGTAAGAGAGATCTCTCCTTAGCTAAATCCTTCAGGCCGATCAGCCTCACGTCCTTCCTTATCGACCAGGAGATCAGATCCAACGCCCTAAGGGCGGCACCACTGCACCCGGATCAGCACGCATACAGAGTGGGCCGGTCAACCGAGACTGCTCTGTATGCGCTGACCTCGGTCATTCGGGATGCCTTTGAGAGCGGAGAGACAGTGCTCTGTGCCTTCCTCGACATCGAGGAGGCCTTCGACAATACCTCTCATGTAGGGGTGGACAGAGCCTTGGAGCTTAGAAATGTGCAGCCAACCATCCGTAGATGGGTAAAAAGGCTGTTGCAGAGCAGAATAGCTGAGGTAGACACTGGCGATGGTACTGTACAGTTGCAGACAACCAAATGTTGCCCACAAGGGGGTGTACCCTTATTGTGGAGCCTAGTCGTAGACGAACTTCTGCAAACCCTCACGATAAATGGAATCCGCTGTCAGGGATATGCGAATGACATAGTTATAATCGCCTGGGGCAAGTTCGCCAGCACTCTTTTTAAAATTGTGCAAAGAGGTTTGAATTTAGCAAGGAAGTGGTGCTCGCAGGTAGGCCTTAGTATCAATCCTTCCAAAACAGCAATCGTTCCCTTCACCAGGGAAAGGAAACTGCAGTGCAGTAGAGACGTGGTCCTGGGGGGTGCCGCGGTCAAGGTCGTCACGGAAGTGAAATATCTAGGACTAATTCTGGATTCCAAGCTTCTGTGGAAGCCCCAGGTCGCTGCAGCAACCTCTAGGGCTACGAGAGCATTAATGGTGTGCAGGCGTCTGGCGGGGAGGTCCTGGGGCTGCAGCCCCAGAATCCTGCGCTGGCTGTACACCATGATAATTAGGCCAATGGTCACCTATGGGGCGGTCGTGTGGGGTTCCAGAGCCACCCTGGCTACGACCAGACAGTCCCTAGCCAAACTTCAGCGTCTGGCTTGCGTGTGATTCTGGAGCTGGAGCCCCTAAATCTGACCATCGACCACGTAGCAAAAAGAACCCTACTGAATTTCTCCAAGGATGGGTTTGGCAGAGGCAAGGTGTTGTCATGCAAGGCGGGGAGGCATTAATCTCACAGCTGCCGCTGGCGAGCCTCCCCCGGGATGACATGCACAAAGTTATAACCTTCGACAGAAGGTTTGAGGTAGTAATACATAGCAAAGCCACCTGGAGGGCTTCAATTCTGGATTATCACATCCGGGGAAGTACTCTGCGGTGGTACACAGACGGTTCTAAGACTCCGGAAGGTATTGGTGCGGGCGTCCATGGTCCCAGATCAGAGGTCTCGGTCCCATTGGGGGCCTACGCCAGCATTTTTCAGGCGGAGGTCTTTGCAATCAGTCTGTGCGCGGGGATAAACCTACGTAGGAAGTATAGCAATGAAAGAATACTAATTTCCAGCGATAGTCAGGCGGCGCTCAGAGCTCTCTCATCATAGGAGGTGAAGTCCTCTTTGGTGCTTGAGTGCATAATGAGACTAAACGCACTGGCGGAGAGAAATAGTATCCTACTTCTTTGGGTACCGGAAAATATGGGTGTGGAAGGCAACGAAGCAGCGGACCTGCTAGCAAGAAAAGCGGCGGCCACTACTCCTATTGGACCAGAGCCGTTTATAGCATTTGGACCGGACACGGTAAGAGAAAAACTTAGCTGGGAGACAAAAAGGCTGGTTTAACGTCGCCGGTCTCAAACAGTCCAAGAACATCCTTGGGGGGTACAATCTAAGAAGGCTCAAGCTTCTTATGGACCTTCCTAGGGAAAAACTGAGAATCCTCACAGGCTTTCTATCGGGCCACTGCAGACTTAAAGGTCACCTACATAAACTGGGGATCTGGTCGAGCGACTTATGTCGCTTCTGTGACTCGGCAGGAGAGACCCCACACCACCTGCTTACGGAGAGTGAGGCTGTGGCACGCAGACGGGGGACAACCCTGGGTCGGCCATGGCCGGGAGATCAATACATACAATCCCTAACCCCGGCGACTAACCTCAGATTTCTGGAGGTCCTGGGGTTGGCTGAGTTGTTGTGATGAGCTTCGAGGGCACAATAGACCCACTGGTCGCAGTGCATACCCCTATTTATATCTATCTATCTCTAAATACAAATTTTTGAAAAAATCTAAAGAGTTTTCGAAATATGGAATTCGATAGGGGTAGTGATGAAGACATTGACTTAGATTACGAGGAAGTTATAAATATTATTGAATTAAGGAGAACTACCCCTGAATTCAGTAAGCAATCTCATTAATCTCAAAATAAAGCCCCTAGTCTCAAAATAAAGTGTCGAAATAGTGACCAAGTGGTGAGCAGGTCACAAAAAAAATTAAAATAAAAACATAAGAGAAAACCGTGGAAGCGAGGAAAAGCAATATTCTCTAGCTCATTTTGAAACTTGAGATGATACCAAGTTACTGAATTCGGGCACTAAAGTAATTTCAATTGGCGATGAGAAAGATTTTCGCCACCGATTTTATTTCAATAATGCTTGAAATGTCCTTAAATTGATAATATCGAATTAAATCATAAGACTATCAGTTATGTATGCGTATCCTTTATTTTTTCCAAAGAAACATAAACTATTTTAATTTGTCTCACGAACCTCGACAAAGCTACTGTCTCACGAGCCATAACATACGAGTTCACGTCACACCCTATAGCATTGTTGAGAGAAAATTTATAAAACTTCGACAAAGAGAAAAAAGGACAGCGTCAAAATTTAGTTTGCCCCTAGATTACCCTGCGAGGGCGGTCACCTTGGCGTGGTGCAGGGGCTTAGGCGTTCCCCACCAGGAGTTGCGCATGGAGCGGAGTGACGATGTGTAATTTTTTATCTATCTCTATGCCGGCTCCAAGTGGGGTCGCTGACCAAGTATCGCCACCTAGGAGGTGTAAAGCGACACCGTGCCCATTGGAAGGTTTGCAGCCTGGAGGGAAACAACCGGCTGTATTTGTACGGCGCCTCCTCGACACCGGGCCGCATCGAGGAGTAACTGGGCCTTACCGCGCTACTGGGCGCTGGCGTGGCGGACGACCGAGGTCCCCTTTTAAAACTTTACTACGAACAAGATTTATACAACAAAAAAACAACAACAACAGAATAACAACAACAAACCAAAGCATACAAGCAATAACAGCAGCAGCGGGCCTAAATCAGCTAGTGTGGCAGTGGAGGGCAGTAGTACGAGTGTACCCCAGGGGTCGGCGAGGAGAGGTAGCTTCATGGAGCGTTTGACCGCTCAAGAAGCTGCACTCTTCATCGATCATGCCATGGATGATGAAGCGCCAAGCATCAGCTCAGGAGTACGCAGAGAGAAAGCTCAGATCAGAGGTAAGATATGTGGGTGAAAGAACGGGGGATAACCTAACAGCCGAAGCAGATCGGTCGCAAAGCCGACCCGGCAATATCTCTTCTTCTACTTGCAGGGCAGGCGAGATGAGAGAGAGCTCCAGCGTAAGACGCTCCCCAAGCAGGCACCGGCTGGACCGAAACCGGTCGAAAAGCCGGCGGAGGTCCAGGAGTGAACTACGCTCGGGTAGCAGTCAGCGACTGAGATCACCTGGCAGGCGGGACAGGTCACGCAGCCGCTCTGGCTCGCCGACCTCCCATGCAGCAGGGTGGCAGCAGCAGAGAAGGAAGCATCGAAGGGCGAGACCCCCTCCACTCCCTCCCCGTAATCAACCGGGTGCCCTCGACGACCGGAACCGTATGGGTCTGAGCGGCTCGGGGGCCAAGTGGTACTTCCGCTATCTAGAGCAGGGGAAAATCCCAGAAGAGGTTTGGGCCATGGCGGGTGGTGCTACCATACTTACCATTTAGTAAGAAGTCGTCTAGAATATTTTTCTATTATATGGTATCCATATTATGAAGTGCAATCGACTAAAATAAAAAGAATTCGAAAAAGCTTCACTAAATTCGCTATTCGCAAGTTGCCTGGGAGGATTATCTCCCTGCCTATATTGGGCGATGGAAATTGCTGGGTCTCCAGTCTTTGCACGAAAGAATAGATTACTTCTGCATTGTATTTATTTATAAAATAATCAATGGGTTCATAAATTGCGCTGACTTAACAAATTTGCTTATCTTATATCATCTACCACGTATCTTAAGAAACAATATGCTGTTGGTGGCTGAGTTCTACATTCTACGAATTAGTTATGCGATTCATATTCTAGTGTTATTAATTTTAACTTAAGTATGGATAAATTTAAGAGTATTTTGATTTTAGCACAAGATATACTAAACAGTGGTCACACAGCTGATATAGAGAATGCTCAAATATTGGACAAGGAGACGAGGGAAAAAGAAGAGATACACGATCGAAAGTTTACGAATATTACAAAAAGGGAAAAAGCAATAAACAAGAAGGAGGATACAGACGATATCGCGGCTGCTTATATGCTTTTCTCTCAAATATAATAACATAAAAATTAGTATGACGAAAGTACCACACAAGATGGTATCAATGCTTTAGTTTTCTAAGTATATACAAAATGTTTAATGTTTTTAATGTTCAATGTGTTTAATAATTCTAATTGATTTAATTTATTTTCAATTTTTGTTGTGTTCAACTATTTGAGATCTGTAGCAAATGTTTTAAACTACTGTAGACTAATTTAATTTAAATAAATATATAAATAAATAAAATAAAAGTGGGCTTTCTCGTTACAGTTTCGAATATAATCATACTGTTTTATTTTTATTTTCACTTGAATAAATGTAGAGGCCCGTTCTGCATTTGGCGAAAAGGAATGTATAAATCCTTTTTATTCGCTTAGTTGTAAGTTTCTTCGGTTTAAGGAATTGTAATAAAAGTTAGCAGGACGGCAGCTCATAACCTTTTCTATATACATAGATATACAGATAGGAAATTTTTTAATAGAATATAAGAGGGAATGGCACTTCCCAAGTAATCGATGGACCGATAGATTTTGGTACGGATGTTTATCCATACATATGTATATAAAACCCAGTTTCATGGTCAAGGTTATTGGAAGAGTGGGCATACCACCTCTTAACTTTTAATACCGCATAACTCGGAAAATATGTCTAATGGAGTACTGGAATTATGTTTTTATACACAATAACGCTTTCCTATACGACGGTTAATTTTTTTAAATAAAATTTTTATTATTTTCAATTAAAATACAAATATTAAATAATGCATAAATTAAATATTTACAAAAAAAATACTATTTTAATACGTATTTTACTTACTTTCTTTCCACTATCTTTTGTCAAAAAGGGATCATATTCTTATTTCTTTCTGCGTGCTCCCAAAATACAACTATTATTAAGGGAATTAAGATGTCAGTAACAGACGAACATAATATAAAAGCACTGCGCTTTTTTTGTGCAAAAGTTTTTTTGTAACTGAACCGAAATTGTTTTGAATGCACGTGTAGCTCAGAGTTAGACAGCTGTCAAATTCGTATGAGAACAATACAAGGTGAAAGTTTTCAGCATTGGTTCAAATTATTTATTTGGTTACAAGATTTGCTTGATCTTATGTTACTTATTAACTTTTATTTAAACATTAAATAAAATCTTTATTTATACGCAGAGCTTGAACACACGAACTTATTAATAAGTTTGGCAATTGATTTATTTCCTCTTTTATTTTACAGAGGCAATAATAAACATTAAAATCATATTCCCAAGTTTCAAGCAATTTACAAATTTACAAAAAGTTTTTATTCAAACAAAAACAACCAGTATTCGTTATATTGAAAACAATGCGCAACACCCTTAACGGTGAGGTAAATGACAAATAGAAATGTCACGCAAAATGAATCCTTTTCATGACAGAAATACCCTCGGAGGTTTGCCATTGCCTGTCGAGGGGTGACCGCTATAAGGAAAAAATTTTTCTATGATTAAGATTTTGCTTGCCCTGACTGAGATTCGAACCTCGAACTCACCGGCATATCGTATTATAGTACGCACCGCTACCAACTCGACCACAGCGGCCACAGCTGTAAGTACGGAACCTTTTATTATTGAATCATAATGAAACACCACCTTTATGTTGAAAAGTATTTTCTATAGATTAAGCAAAGGGTTAATATCGATAGCTTCCAATCATGTTTATGTCTTTAAATACGGCAACTCTGAAACACCTTGTTCCGTTCACAGGTTACTTCTAGAACGTGGTGCGCTCTGATTGTCTTCGATTTTTCGAGTTATAAAGAATTGCGTTTTTCAAAGCAACACGTTTTGGTGTACGAAAATAGGCATTTATACCTTTAAAAGTGTTTGCAGTTACAGTGTTTTTCGACAACAAATAAAACACCGTAAGTAATATTTGATACATTTTATAGGCGTTATGTAATTTTTGCCGGTGGAAGCCGGCTAGGGTCTAGAATTTTCTATGTGTAACTTTTAACATACGCCTTACATGGAAAAACTTTAAATGTAAATCGATAGACTAGTATGGCTACTATTCTAAATTAAGTGAATTTATTTTCATATGCTTGTTTTCGATAACTTTTTAACATAAAACTTAAAAATATTGCAAATTACAATGTCACAGCTACTTTCAACCAGCTAAAAAAATATAAAAACTTATATAAGGTTCGATTAAGTTTTGGTTGGTTCAGTAGTTTGTATGTCCTTTCCTCTCTGACCGATTTTAACGTTTTTGGCATCGTTTGCACTAACTTCCGAGTTGTTTCGGGACTAATGTTTCCCCATTCCTAAACTACAGCGTTTTTTCAGTTTTCGTTTTTGCACGTAATTTTGTGTTTGCGAATATTTTGGTCTAATATTGCCAATCAATTTTCAATCACATTCAAATCAGGTTTTTGAGCCGGAGTCATTAAGTGGGGCAGTTCCATATAAGCCAGACTAAAAAATGCCGGACTTTTGCTTCGGGTCATTTTCTTGATAATAAAGAAAATGTGAACGAAGGCCAAGATTTTTCGCACTTTGAAGCAGATTCGCTTTCAAAATGTTAAGATACAATGTTTTGTCCACGGTATCTTCAATAAACGTTAAGTTGCCATTGCCCGACATACAGGCCCAAGCCATGACGTCCACCTCCGCGTTTCACTGTCGCCTTCAAGTTTTTACTCTGCAGCTGGGTATTTGGCTTGCAGCAGACATTTGGCGGATAGAAAATTAAATATTAGTCATTCATCTTAACACTTAGTTTCCAACTTAAAGATTACTAAAAATTTCCGATAAATTACAATAAATTCGAATAAAAGAGTTTAAAATATTATTGATTAGACATAAGGTAACTTTCCAATTCCAACTTGGTTGCACTTGGATTAGTAAAGTCTACATCCAAAAAACTTGAGAAATAATTGAAATCTGACAAGGTTCTGTTGATTGGCGCATTCGCTCCATAAACCGTTCTGCTCAGCCCAACCCTAAAAGCGCCAAACCGACGCAAATTCAGGCTGGGAACATAGAAATTGATTTTTGCAAGTAGGAGCTGACAGTCAACTTTTCCCGAAATAATACCCAATAGAAAAGAGATAGACTGCGATGATCTTCTGTTTTGCAGAGTTGGTAGGCTAATTAACCGACAGCGGGAGCCATATGGTGGCCATGGTTCCACAAAGTTTAATGAACGTAGAGCAAAGAGTATAAATACCTTTTGTACCTTTTCTAGACGATTTATATGAACTGTGTGACTCGGTCTCCATATAAAAGCAGCATATTCGAGTTTAGAACGTACAAACGCGGTATAAAGCATTTTAAGAGTATAAGGATCGGTGAACTCAGAAGAGTGACGTCTAACAAATGCTAGCATGGCAAAAGAGTCGGCGATTGTTTTATTTAAGTGCGAAGTGAAAGTGAGTTTTGAGTCAAAATGTACTCCAAGATCTTTGGTCTCACTTTTCGAGTCAAGGCAGATATTCGCAATTGAATAAGATGTTTCAAGTGGTAATTTTGATTTGGAAAAAGATACTTTATGACATTTCTTGATGTTAAGTAAAAGCCGATTCTTAACACACCATATATGAAGCTTGTCAAGCTGCGATTGAAGCTCGGCCGAGTCATTAGCGCATCTAATCTCCGTCATATTTCGCATATTGTTGCAAAGTCTTATGCGATGTTAGGTTATGTGAGGCGTAATAGCACGAAATTTTCTGATCCCTACACTCTTAAATTATTATATACGTCTTTTGTACGCTCTAACTTAGAATATGCAACGATCATTTGGAGACCATACCATGCCAATTTAGTAAACAGAATTGAACGTGTCCAAAAAGTATTCCTTAAGTTTGCTTTACGCTCTTTAAATTTTTCGGAACCAGTACCTTCGTATAGTTCACGCCTACTTTTAATAAATTTGAAATCGTTGGATTCTAGAAGATCCATACTCTCTTTGTCTTTTATTTTTAATTTGGTTAATGGCGCTATTGATTGCCCCATTCTATTAGTAAAACTTAATTTTAACATTCCTCAGCGCAGTTTACGCAATTTTTTGCCGTTTTATGGTGTTAATTACAAAACTGAATATGCTCGTAATGCCCCTATTGCCCGTGCCATTGGTGAATTTAATATGATATCGAACAAGGTATTATTAGATTTTTCTTATGCAAAAAATGTTTTTAAAAATCTTTTGGATTCAACTTTTTAAATTTTGAAATTTTCTTTTCTTAGTTATTAAGCATAATATTGTTAATAGTCTGTAAGGAAATTATTGTTCAATAGACTCAATAAATAAATAAATAAATACATTTTCAAGTCATCGGCTACAAACAGAAAAGCAGGAACTGATGTCATTTGCATTTAAAGTTTTCCCATGTAAGGCCTAGGTTAAAAGTTATAATCAAATAAAATTTTAAACGCATGCTGTTTGAAATAAGCTGTGAACCACTGTAAGTAGGTAGTTACATAAATATGTAAATTTAATGTAACATAAGGAGACCAGATGTAAAATTTACAATTATTGCTATATGTACTTATTTTATTTATATTTATAGCATATCGTATCTTATCATGGTAATAATACGTTTCTGAACATTCCTTATGATAATATAACTACATACATATATGTTTGTAGATTTTCGACAATCGATTTTTCTTTGTCAATTGGTGCTGACGTAACAAGAAAGTTCCAAAAGTCTGAAATAGACATATTCAGTCGGAAGTGAAAGGTAGAATTCGTGAATGTTGTGAATAGATTCCTCCGGTGCAACTTACATAGGTTCCTAGGGAAATGTTCGAACATAGCGTCGCCGGAGAAGGGGGTATTGGGCGGAGAACGAGAAGGCGTGACCCCCAAGAAACTCCTAGGGAAAACTTCAGTTTAGCATCCCCGGAATTGGAAAACAAATGGGCGATTGGGGGGTAGAGGGGGACCTCCTGATCACAAATATATAGTTTTTAGCTGCCGCTGAAAATTAACTTTTGATTTAAAATGTGAACTAATATACTGAAAGGACTTTTTTTCGGTTCGTTTCTTTGCATTATTATGAAAACTGGGAACAAGCAAAGAATACGGACCATTGAGCTAGAAAAAAAAAAAAGTGTGCGTGGTCCGCCCTCTTTTACCGATTTTGGTGGTATAATTTTTTTTTTGGTGCAAAGTAATAGGAGGGGTGTTAGGGAGGGTTAAAGGGGGAAATTTCAATATTTTGAAAAGCTAATATTTCAAAAACTATTAATCCGATCTTCATAATATTGATATCGATAAAGATAATCAAAAGACCTTTTATTTGATATGCATATGTTTACATAAATTATTTATATATTTTCAGAAAAATAACAAAAACTGGAAAAACGCTCTTTTTTTTATAAAAAACTACATTTTTCTTAAAAAAATACGTAATTAATAGGATGTAAAAATAAATTTGTCTTAAAGCCCATAAAAATACCTTTAATTTGATGTATAATTTTATATATTAAAACTTAAATTTTGTAAGAAATTTTGTTTTATTTGTGTTGCTGACGATAAGGGAATCAGTAATAATGAGGGTAATGATCCAGAGCGGATTCGCGGAAAGGTATTAACGATGTGTTTTATTTAATTTTTAATGTTGTTTTATTTAATTTTGAAACCTAAATATAAATCAGTATTTCCGTGCGAAACATCTTTCCACGTGAGCGGCCTTCGGCCGCGCTTTGAAAAAATAACCCTGGCCGGACAAACTCCGGCTACGCCATCAACAGTATTCCCGCCCAGAACACCTTTCCGCGTGAGCGGCCTTCGGCCGCTCTTTAAAAAAATAACCCTGGCCGGACAAACTCTGGCTACGCCCTCAACAGTATTTCCGCGCAGAACACCTTTCCGCGTGAGCGGCCTTCGGCCGCGCTTTAAAAAAATAACCCTGGCCGGACAAACACCTGCTACGCCATCAACAGTATTTCTGCGCAGGACTCCGTTCCGGTTTTCTATTGAATACCTTTCCGCGAAGCCGCTCTGGATCGTTACTCTCATTATTACTGATTCTCTTATCGTCAGCAACACAAATAAAACAAAATTTCTTACAAAATTTAAGTTTTAATATATAAAATTATACATCAAATTAAAGGTATTTTTTTAAGAAAAATATAGTTTTTTATAAAAAAAATGTGCGTTTTTTCAGTTTTTGTTATTTTTCTGAAAATATACATATATATAATTTATATAAACATATCGCACCCTAAATACAAAAGGGTCACAACTCAAAATACTAAGATTTTCAGGAGAGACGAAAAACGTTTTATGTAAAAATTATTGTAATATTTAAAGAAAATATTTTTCCATCATGAAAATATACAACATTGAAGAAGGTTCTGCTATATTTTTTTAAATTTTATATTATGTTTGCGAAAATAAAACAAAATTTTGATTTATGACTGTTTCACTAAAAATTTTTCGATTAACTAGTGATATTATCTTAAGTTGTGTAGCACTTAAAATACCGTTCAATTCTAAGGTACGCCACGAAGTGGAAGTTTTTTATTAAGCTATGTCTATTGATTGTACAATTATATCGATAACCTTACAATACTCGAAAGTCTCAGGGCTGCCATATCTCACGAAATTTATCACTTTTTACAGTTATAGAGGCAGAACTCAAAATAAAACTCTTTATGTGTAATAAAAGTAATCAGCTGTTCTTGAGCACATTAACGCAACTAAAAATAATTCTCTTTAGTTGATCGTGCAAAAGCAAACCACTTGACATAAAAATAGACATAACTGTATTTTTCCAGTTAAAGAAGATAGTTATGTGAACGAAATTTTTGCATTAGTTAGAGATGTGTACTCTGAATTAATTTATGCAAAAAACTCAGTTTTGTAAAATTTTGAGTTGTGACCCTTTTGTATTTAGGGTGCGATATGCATATCAAATAAAAGGTCCTTTAATTATTTTTTTAACGATACCAATATTGTGAAGATCGGATGAAATATTGAAATTTCCCCCTTTAACCCTCCCTAACACCCCTCCTATTACTTTGCACCAAAAAAAAATTATACCACCAAAATCCGTAAAAAGGGGCGGACCACGCCCACTTTTTTTTTTTCTAGCTCAATGGGCCGTATTCTTTACTTAAGCCAATTATAAATATACACCTGTGCTCATATTTTAAGTTACTCCGTATTACTACATAAATATATAAATAAAAAGGTTATTTTATTACGAAAATGTACAGAGAAACATTATTATTACAAAGAATACATTTCAAATTCAACGTTTTTAAAAAAAAATTATTTTAAAAGGGTTGAATGAATTTCATGCCCATATAATTAAGTCACGGTTAAAAAATTCTCGTTTAATTCAACTTATCGAACTAGTTAATATTACGTATTACTGCTTCACATTGCCTGTTCATGGATCGGACCAGAGCCTCGTATGCTGTGGAGTAATTTGAGTCCATTGTGTGCTAGTTTCCTTGCGGCAACAGCTATCTTTATAATACCCCATAGATTTTCTATGGAGTTTAGGTCTGGGCTTTGAGTCGGCCACTCAAAAATTTTAATATGGTTAGCGCTAATTCAATCCTTTACGACCCGAGGGGCGTCCTTGGGGTCGTTATCGTCCTCATCTTACCGTGGATTTGGACAATTGGACCGCGGCCGCCTATCATTCGATCGTCCGAAAAAGTGGTCTTCCTGGGCGTATTGCGCTGTAGATTTTTAAAAGTTCCATATTTTTTGTAGTGCTGAATAGCGTTAACAATTTTGGCTCCGGGAAAGCCCAATTTTTCTACCAGTCGCGATTGTTTAAAATTTTTGGAAGGACTCCCATATGACATGATCTTCCTTTCGGAAGGATTGGAGCTCCTGTTATTGACCATTACGGATAAGTTCTAATCAATCAAAGCATAATACAAATATGTAATTAAATAAGCAAAAGTTAAAGGCTAAAGCCCATACAGTACAAATTTCTCTGATACTTAGTATGCGCAAAATGCCTGCTTGAACATATCGAACGCAGCCACTTTTTGGCAATCACATCTAACTTCAAGTAATTTTTTTGTTTTGAAAATTTCGAATATCGTATCATTTACCAAAAAAGGATAGTAAAAAGGTGGTTGGCTTTCTAATAAGGAACCATTCGCGATTTTAGCGAAAGTAGGAGGAATTTGGTAACGAAACTTGGTGGGGATGTTGGCGGAGGCCAACTGTTTTCATTTTATTAATACTATTTAGGAAATTTGTTGTTACATTTTCCACTACCACCAACAAATGTTCAGTCAAAATTACATATGTACATATATCACTTACATTTTGTGCGGTATACAAAATTTTGTTTATTTACGTGCGTGTAAAGTACTTTGTTCACATTTTTTATATATATTTAACTTAATAATCGCGTTTATAAATGTGTATAGAATGTTTACGACTTTTCGCATACAAACATTATGCCAATATCACGTATGGAGGCTAGTGTAGAGTTGCAGGTCTACCAGTCACGGCTACTAAAACGGTTGTTCGTATTATGTAAAGCGAATGATCTTAGTATACAGAAAAGCGCAGACAACATCCTTGATTTTACTTTATTTACAAGTACATTTTGAAGAATAAGTAAAAAAAAAAATTTTAAATCGTTTTAAAGAGGAAACATTTATATACTTTCAGTAGCCCAAAGATAGTAGCGGGTTGCCTTGCGTAATGGAAATTTAACTTTAGTTGCCAAGCGGCTACTAGTCTCCTGCTAGTCTCCATACATAATAGGGGTATAAATTAGAATTACCGACAGTATGAGCAAAAGTGTGCTGCCAAACGTTTCAAAAGTAAATACACCACAATTAAAGGCTCAGTTAGTCAAGACTTAACTTAAATTAACTTTCCTTAAGAATTGGCGACGATTACTCAATACGTCAACTTAATTTTGACGATTAATTTTGTTGCACATTGTTCTTTGAATATCTTCATTGACACAAAGTAGAAAATGAAGCACTAGTGTGATTATTTTTGAACCGCATATTGCTTGTAAATGTCTTATGTTTGCTGATGATGTAAAACTGTTTTTACAAATCGACACTTTAAATGATTGCATCATTCATTTTTGATTCTCGACTTTCTTTCTCTATTTGATTACATTTGTGCTAAATCTTTTGCCATGATTGGTTTCATCAGACGTAATACTGAAGATTTTAAAGATCCTATGACCTTGAAGACGATTTTCACTTCATTAGTTAGAAGCCGCCTTGAATACTGTTCAATAATTTGGTATTTACTCTATAAAATTGACGAGAGTTCAGAACGTGTATACAAAATATGCTATAAATAAACTAATATGGCCTGTTGGCCTCCCACCATATATGCAAGTAGGCGTAAGCTGCTTGGTCTCCAAGCCCTGCATGTTAGAAGGATTAGTTTTTCGTTAATTATTTTTTTCAACATAATCAACGGCAACTAGTCTGTAGAAAGTTATTACTTTGTAGACCGTATGAAATAAAATTAAAAAAAAATAAAAATGTCAAGCTTGTCATGATTCTCACCGCTCTCAAATTTTGTAAGGCCGAAACGTAAAAATCTAAAATCAACAGATTCTTAAGTTTCTTACGGTAAGCCTGGGGAGGGTGGGACATTCAGATTTATAATCAGGGGAACCTCCTCCCACCTTCTACCACCAACCCCCCTCCCTCCCTTTATAAGTCGTTTTTTTCAAAGCCTTGTTCCTTGTGGGAAAGTTTTCCCGACAAAGGAGACAATGCAGTGTTGAAGTGCAAGAACTAATAACTCATCATAACGAAAACAAAAATCGCTTCGTGAAATATCTGAAATTGTACATCGAAGCCGATAAACTGACCAAAGCATCATAAAACGGTACTAAGAAGATAAAACTATTAAAAATAGATCAAAGGTTGCAAATAAAATTATTTTTTTTATTTGTTTATTTATTTATTTATTTATCTACCGGACAAATGCCCTCACAGATAAGAGAAAAAAAGAAATCATAACAAACTATACAAAATTTTATCGAGGGACTTATGTACATGTACATATATGTCGAATCAATAGTAATGAAATAACACAATTATTTAAAAAGAAAGTGATTACAAATATCAATCTTAAAATGTTCTCTACATGAATAAAAATCGACACAATTGCAGACAGAATTACACAATGAAATTGACCTGTGAATGGGCTCATTGTTAGCAAACTTTGTTTTACGCATATGAACGTAGAAAATGTATTTGCCTTTCCGGCGCATAAAAAGGTAGAAGCGAAAGTAGATCTGGCGAATCAACTTTGTGATCACATATATCTTTGATGAAGAGAATAGTCCTTAGAGTTTCGCTTGAGAAAGCCATGTTTAGAGTTTGCTGCACAGACTATATGTTCTCTGTGAAAGTCGAAATTAAGTTTCGAGTCTAAGTAGACCCCTAAATCCTTGACGGTGGTTTTACGGCTAAAAGTATCGCAGTGGTTAAAAGTGTAGTTATTCATTAAAGAGAGCTTTTTCCGTGAAAATGAAATAATGTTACACTTTGACAAGTTCAGAGAAAGACCGTTGCAAGTACACCACTCTATCATAGATAGAATATCTTGCTGTAGTTTAAAACAATCACCCAAGTTTTGGATTCGGTAATACAACTTTAAATCGTCGGCATACATCAAACAGTTGCAAAATTTCAATGTTTGGCTGATGTCATTTATAAATATGGAAATTAACAATATATTCTACGGCAAGTCAAAAAAGATCCATTTATGTATATGTAAGTGAACTAGTAACAATCGCCGAAAATGATTTGGGAAAAAACGAACGTAATCAAAATGCAAGGCTGTGATTCGCTAAGGAACGTAAATTGAAAGGTATGTAATTTTGAAGAAACCTGGTATTCACAGATGAAATCAAGAGACAAGTTTCCACTTTTTAAAGAAAAACTGAAGCAGTGGAAGATTTGCATTTTTACCAAGACAATGACAAAAGGATAAGGCTTAAATGTGCGATGGTGGTTGTTTTGTAATTATCCCAATTATACACCAGCCTAGCGCCTAGATTTAAACCTCCTTCAGAGCTATCTCGATAATAGCAATGTTGATGCCAGTAGGGACGTCGTTAAAGCACCAGAAAGGGTACGGATGGTGTCGTAAGCATATGCAAGTGCAATTATTTTATATATTCAAATTCCGTCTAAACTCAGTATACAGATTAATACCCCTATTATGTGTGGATACTAGTGTATAGTTCCCGGTCTACCAGCCACGGCTACTAAACCCGTTCTTCGTATTATGTATGGCGATTGGTCTGAGTATACAAAAAAGCTAAGACAACATTCCCAATTTTTTTCAATCGAAAATAAAAATCATTATACAAAAAAGATGGTTATTTGTACCGCTTTTTTTTATATCAATAATAAAAAATTTTAAAATGTCATAGGATCTAGAGGTTTAAGGCATTTTTTTTTTTAAATAAAAAATCACTTATTTTGAAAAGTTTTTAAATTACTTTTTATGTGTAGAAAGGAAATGACAAAACATACTTCTAATTTGATATGCAATAAAAGGTTAAATACAAATTAAAATATTCAAAAATTTGTGACTGAAGGCCTACTTCCCTTGTTCAAATTAGAGTGGCCTCTGTGGTCGAGTTGGCCAAACAGTGAGCTATATAGTGTAAGCGCCAAAATTGTTATTATTATTATATAACACAGTACAACACATGATTTGCCAACTCAATTCTGAGAACTGTATGTGAAATTAGACCCAAAAAGAATAATTTCTGCATCATTCGTTTTGTCTTCTTACCTGCCAAAATATTTTTAATATCGATTTGAAGTTAGTACTATCGTATAGGGGAATTTATCACGTTTTAGGCCCTGTTGTTTGACATAGCTCGACAGCCACTAGCCCGATTTAGTTGAAATAAATTTTAAAAAATTTAGAATTACAATTCCCTTAATCTGTTCATATATTGTTTTCCTATACAAGCAACAGTTTCCAAGTTAAAAATAAGCGCATGAAGAAAATATTTTTTTTTTTTTTTAAATTCATAAAAAATACAAAACGGAAATAAGTTTCAAGTCTAGTTACTTTTTCGCAAAGTCACATAACCTATGATCAAAATGAGACAAAGATCATGACAATCGATGCACGCGTTTCGCTTTTATTCGCAATCCAATGCGGTGCTTAAATAGCCAGAAGCTGGGACACACGAAAAACAGATGTCGTAGCAAGTTTTCTGAAACACAAAGCTATTAACAAAATCAAAACTGAACAAAGATGCATAGTAAGAGAAGCGTGGAAAACATACAACAATAATCCACCGCATACCAAATAGAACCTCTCCGGAAAAATAATAACCCCACAATGGCGCAAGCCGTAAAAAATAGCAACACCACAAGCACAGCACAGCAAATGAAACCAACAGAAAAAAGCGTTCCCATGACAGTCGGGTCTACGATACCGGAACGACCCGGATTTATGTCCGGCCAAGGACTGTCACTTCAGCATTATTTGTGCTGCTACAACAACAACAACAACAACAGAAAAAAGCAATAATATACAACAAAATAGAGAAGCAACACCGATCAACAACAATGAAAATTTAACTATTACAAAAGAAACCACTAGCAAAGATCAAAAAATCCAAGGCCCACCGCCATCAAAACAACAATCAACAAACAAAACTAACGAAATAAATATAACATGTACACAAGACAGCGAAATGTACCTATCACCCAGTACAGAACTTTGCAATAGATTTCCGGAATTAAGAACCATTATCACACCAAATACCTATAAAAGCACACTACCAAAAGCAAAAAAAGTAATCCTACTTAACACTAGATATTACTAATCCGATATGAACATTGGTATTAATTTATCTATACTGCAATATAATATTGAGGGATTGACGAATTATAAATTCGCTCTAGAATATACATATGGTATCCAAATATAAACCAGATATATGTACTCCTACTACAAGAAACACACATCGTGGGAAAAAATCTACAATTTCTACATCTAAAAAACTACAAAATCTAACACCACAACAAATATACATCATATGCAAAAGCCGGTATAGCAATTCTAATAAAAAACACAATAAACTCATCAAATCACAGAACTTCTACAAGCAACCTTTTACATCAAACTGTAACAGTACATGGACTCAAAGGTCTACATATTACAAACATATACAAAGAAACTGACATTAATTTAACAGCACAACTACTTAACGACATCCCGCTTATAAATTCAAGTCACCATCTAATAGTAGGGGACTTAAACGCTCAGAACACTCTTAAGGGATCCCAATACAGCTCAAGGAGTGGTACCCTATGGAAACAGTTTTCGAACGAACGGCATTTAGTAACTCTTAATGACGGATCACCAACGCTCTTAAACACAAGGAATACCCTAACAGCAGTTGGCGTATCCATGGCCAGCGCAGAACTAGGAATAGCTCTCAATTGGGTTTGTCTATCATAACCAGAAGTAGGAGACAATTTTTCCATATTCATGCGGAACTCTTCTACGAACTACATAAGGAAATTCATTGGTCGGTTTCAGGAACACAAAGCGAACTGGGAGCTTTTCAGAAATAGAAACGAAGTCTTAGACAACAAAATAGCAAGATCGGAAAACGTTAACAAAGAGGCACCGCAAATTAAAAAAATCTTAAGGAAATCTGGAAACGAATCCATGCCGACTAGCAACCCTCTTACACAAAAAAACACACCGGCCTGGTTCAACACTGAAATAAGTAAGCTTGTCACTCTGAAAAACAAAGCCTGGAAAAAATTTAAAGCAACCCGAAATTCAATGCGAAACTAGCAATATAAAAAGATTTGTGCACAAGTAATATAGGCTTGTAAACAAGCGAAACAAGATTGCTGCAGTCGCTTTGTAAACTCCATCATTCCAAGGCTAGATGTTAAAACCCTTTGGAATAAGG
The DNA here is from genome assembly GCA_963971545.1 of Philophylla caesio. Classification (NCBI taxonomy): domain Eukaryota; kingdom Metazoa; phylum Arthropoda; class Insecta; order Diptera; family Tephritidae; genus Philophylla; species Philophylla caesio. Next base: position 72,001,821 of record OZ020607.1, read on the forward strand.
TAAAAATTATCAAATCGGGAAACAGCAAATTTTCCGCCGATATTCTCAAATGGCATGGCTATCTCACATCGGAAGGAAGTAGCAAATAACTTCGCAAAGGTGTGGAGCTCAATAGGATCTAACGAACATTTTGAACGCAGCCTAATCCTAAATAAAATGAACATAAACTTCGACAACACGGATGCAAACACTGAAGGTTCATGTAGCATACTAAACAAAATAATACCACTGGAACTAAATCTTACACTCCAACATGTAAAAGGAACGCCCCCCGGTAGAGACAAAATAACCTATCTCATGGTAAAAAACGCAACCAATTCGATAAAAGAGCGCCTGTGTGAATTATATAGTCTAATACTAAAAACAGGCATATATCCGCATGAATGGAAACACGCAATACTAACACCGATACCAAAAATGGTAAAAAATCAAAACTCGGATGAAGGCTACGGCCCCATATTACTATTGTCAGTACTATCGAAAATTTTAGACAAGATATTAACAAAAAGGCTCTGGAAAGAATATGGGGGAAACATCAAAACACTACAACACGCTTACAGAGCACTACAACACGATATAAAAAGCAATCTGAAAAAACAAGAGCACAATGTTGTTATTTCAAAAGACATAGAGAAGGCATTTGACAGAGTTATATCCAGACAGGTCACAAACGAATTACACAACTGGGGAGTCCCCAGAGTAGTGCTAAAGCTACACATGCTTTCTTTGTTTTAAGAACTCGTACTCCCCTGATATAACATACTTCACCGACGGCTCTTCCCTTAATGAAACATCATCCTATGCTGTAATTAAACAACGCCTGGATAACGCTTATAATCTTGTTTACCAAGCACTTCTGCCTGCAAACGCTGGTATCTACAATGCGGAACTAGCAGCAGTGAAGTTCGCAGTACACCATGCAGCAAGAGGTAATAACCGAGCATTGATATGCACAGACAGCCTAAGTGTAGCAAAATCTCTCACGAACAAGGATTCCGAAGCATATAAATACATCTTGCACGGGCTGTCAACCCAATTAAATATCAAATTAATTTGGATACCAGGTCATATAGGAATATAGGTACTCCTCTTGTTACCGGGTCACAAAGGGCTGTCTGGCAACGAAACTGCTGACCTGCTAGCCAGGACGGCGGCGGCCTCCGCCCCTATTGGACCTGAGCCTATCCTGGCAGTGGGTCCAAGCACGATTAAAGAGATGCTAAGGAAGGAGACTATCAGACTGAGGAGCCAACATTGGAGCAAGCTAGCAGGCCTCAAACAGGCCAAGTCTCTCCTTGGAGGATACGACCTGAGAAGACACAGGATGTTGATAAATCTGCCCAAGGAGAAACTAAGAATCATAACAGGCTTCCTGACAGGCCACTGCAAACTAAGGGGCCACCTGCACAGACTAGGAATCTGGTCAGGTGACCTTTGTCGCTTTTGCGACGCAGGAAAAGAAACACCACAGCATCTACTCCTAGAGTGTGATGCGGTGGCTCGCAGAAGGGGGGTTGCCCTAGGACGGCCATGGCCGCAGGAGCAATTCATACACTCTATGTCCCCGGCAACCATTCTGGGTTTCCTGGAGATGCTGAGGCTGGCGGAGGTGCTATGATCAGATCCGTGGAGGCCACAATAGACCCATCGGTCGCAGTGCATTCCTCCCTCAATCAATCTAATCTAATCATATAGGAATAAGGGGAAATGAGCTAGCAGACGACGCTGCGAAAAAAGCCATAAGCCTGCCATTAGTAGCAAAAGTCCCTTGTGTAGAATCGATCATCACCAAATTCCACTCAGCCAACCTCAAGGATGAAAAACGACGAAAATGGCAGATATCAGGAACTTTTCTGAGGAAGCACAATAGCAAGACATGACTGTGTTAAGTTCGCCCGCATGAGGGTACACAATCCAGGCCGAGAGAATGCAGATGGTGCCACACGATCCTCAGTATTAAACATATTCTCAAGAACTGTGCAGTATCTGGCAGCCCCAACAACAAATTGGAAGAAATCCTCTATTGCAGCAAAGAAAACAACACTAAAATATTAGCAGATGCCTTAAATAAACATAATCTACTTCATGAAGTATAAACTTTTCGACCCCCTTGTGGCTATATGATCTAAGAACCCAGCCCCAAAATATATTTTATAAATTAATTTATGAAATATAGATTAAATAAATAAATAAAATTTATAAATATATTTATTGTTAGCCGTTAAAGCAGCCCTAAATTAGAAGTTATATTGACTTTTTTATTAAAATTCATAATAATTTGTAAGAATTTGATTCCTTTTTTTCCTATGTTGTTAAAAATAAGTTTAATACCCTAGACAGACATGTAGTCCAAATTGTAACATAATATAGAACCTATATTTATCTAATCAGTATTTAAGATTTTTGTTAAAAAGCAACTAGAGTACCATTGAAATTCAGTGGTATTCTAAAATGTACTATGATGTATCGCAGTGAATACAACCAAAGCTTTAAGCTCCTTCTGCCGAAAATTATGTTTTCGCTGCCAGCTGACAAAATAAAAAATAAATAAATTTATCACATGTTGCGGAAAAATATGGAAATAGTCAAGAAAAAATATATTGGCCACGCTGCAATTAAAAATATAATTGAAGTGTGGGCACATTTTAATCCCCAGTTGCATAGAGCAGTCACATTTAAGAGCAATAAGCACACAACTGAACGTCTTTTCCTCAAAATTGAAAATTCCAGCTATGAGTTAAAAAAAGAAAAATGCGCTGGTGTAGACACCATTGGCCAACAACTGCGGTTTCTTCTCAAAATCCTTTTTTTTTAACGCAAGCCTTATATGTACATATATGTATGTTGTGCTTGTTTTTAGCTTATGTAAAATATTTATCTTTTTTCCTCGGGTAATATAACATTATTAGGTTGTGTGCATTTATAAGTTTGGTTATATCCTTTTTTATATTTAAAACTTTTGCGTCTACAGTTAAATATACCAGCTAAGAGAGAATACAACATATCTGTCTAGGGTATAAACGGCCGATCTGGCAGGTTTACCCTTAGTTTAACCTATCAGCTGTTTGCAGACTACTTTGTTTTGGTTGCTCAAATCAAATTGAGCGGAAGGAAACTAAGTTTAAACTTGAACTGAGTTTCACAAAGCTTTCTTTAAACTGTGGCACGAAGCCGGGGGATGACCCTGGGTCGGCCATGGCCGGGAGATCAATACATATAATCCCTAACCCCGGCGACCATGCTGAGCTTTCTGGAGGTCCTGTGGCTGGCTGAATTGTTGTGATGAGCTTTGAGGGCACAATAGATCAACTGGTCAAAGTGCATAGCTCTCTTTATATCTAATCTAATCTAGCTTATCAATATTGAATTATCCTCCGATAAGCAATTAACACAAGTATAATTTCGAACACCACCTTTTCCAACAGTATTTCAGAAAAACACAAATGTATTTCCAAAAAGAATAAAAACAAAGCTTTCAAATATAACATATTTCTTATCTTTGAGTGCACTGACGAAATCTTCAGCTTTATGTTCTTCTACAAGTTAATTGAAAAATAGATGCAATGACGTTCAGTGTTTTAAAATATACTAACTGAGATAACACCACTTGAAAATTACGTGTAAGAGCTTTTAAAGAGAGAATTCCTCTACAATTTCCAACCATGGTCAAAACCCAGCATAGATAATCTTATTTGAAATTCTATCAAAAGCATCGGGGTCGATGACATCCATTTGGAAGCCATGTTGAAAAATGGCTAAACAGTCCTCAGTAAAAACAGAGTGATTAGTTAACGTCGATCTAGCCACTAAAAAGCCATCCTGCTTAGTGACGATCAAATGTTTAACCAAAGGATAAAGGTTATCTTTGATAATGCATTCAAAAAGTTTAGAAACAGACGATAATTTCGATTGATGGTTGTGCGTTTCCCATCACTAATAAAGGAATCGGTGGAAGACTTAAGGGCCGTACACATACAACTTTCCTCGCTTTACTTGACAATTCGAACTTTAACAACAAAGCATGAGGTGTAGAAGGTTTGCTACATAGAACGCTTTGACAGTTTCTACGATAATTGTTTGTTTTGAATTGCGATATGTGCTTATTCCGAGTATTTTCATTAATAAAAGAATAAGAAATGTGTTTTACATCTACTTATGTATGTTTGAAATTCGCGAGTGTAATAAACTTTATTAAGACTGAGATGTAACAAGTCTTCTTTCAGCATCTTTCGACAAAATACATAAATAAAAACCGATCCAGGGGATTTTAGGAAAACGATGAGGGTGGTCAACAAAGAGGTGTCTCATTTGCTTTTTGTTCATATTTCTCTTCTTTTCTCTTTTTAAAAGTAATTATATATGCAAAAATTATGAAATACAAGTGAATTATCAAAATCCTGTGTATATGCACGCAGAAATAAAATGGAAATGTAAACAGTTGGTTGTCAAAGTGTAAAAAAGTTGAGAGTTCGCCATGATTTTGCTTCGTTTTGCTTTGCTTCACTTTTCTCGCCTTGTATTTAGCAGCACTCATATAACATCAGGTCTTCAACTTATCTGTCAAAGCGAAACTCTGAAGCAAAGCAAAGCGAAAGTCTTATGTGTACGGCCCTTTATTGAATATTAATGTTAGCGGTGTAACGAGAGAACAACAACAACTTTTGAGCAAAATGGCAGAGAGACCATCTACGTTAGTAATCGACGAGTTCTTAAGAATCCCTAACCCTTCGATAATGTCATCTTCAAAAAGAGTAAGGGGTCCAATATTAAAAAACGAAAATAAGTTAGACTCGTGGATTTAATTCAATTCAGCTTTACATAAATCGTAATCTGGTTCAAAGTGTATGTCAAGCTCAACAGAGTTTTTTAACTGCTTATACAGTTATTTTCACCTGCGAAAATAGCGCAGGAATGAAAGTAAGCAAAAGCTAAAATAACAATACATAACACTTACTGCTTGTATCAACAAAATAATAATAATAATAAGAAACAAGCTGCAATGTTACCTAAATCAAATGCATCCTTTTCTCGTTATGCTTATAATTTTTTTATTCGCAGTTAAGCAATTGTAAATGCAATTTCAAAACCTGCTTAAAACCCAACAAATTCAATTCTCTGCCGACGTGTTATGCAGACAAAATTTTCACTGGCAATCACCTTGTTGATCTGTTAGGCCCAACGAACGTGCTTTACTTTTGTCGCAGCGAATTTAATCTTTATACGAAGCTTATTGAAAATTGCAGAAAAATAACGAAACATGAATTAATCTGCAATTTTTGTAATTGTCGAAATTATGTGCTTTTATCAAGGAATTTTATATATGTACTTACATACCTCACAAAAAATTTTAATTTCCGCGTAGTTTCTACGATTCACACATGCTATAATATAATTATATTAACTTTTTAAAATTTATTTTCTCTATTTAGATGCTTCGTTTACCGCTCAGACTTGCTCGTAGTAATATTCAGCGGCAACTTATTAGCCGCAGTTTCGCCAAGGATGTTAGATTCGGACCAGAGGTGCGGGCATTGATGTTGCAGGGTGTTGATGTTCTGGCTGATGCTGTGGCCGTTACTATGGGTCCAAAAGGTCGAAATGTTATTATAGAACAATCTTGGGGCTCGCCTAAGATAACTAAGGACGGCGTAACTGTTGCTAAATCCATAGAGTTGAAGGATAAATTCCAAAATATTGGCGCTAAGTTGGTCCAAGATGTCGCCCATAACACAAACGAGGAGGCTGGCGACGGCACAACTACAGCCACGGTATTAGCCCGCGCTATTGCAAAGGAAGGATTTGAAAAAATTTCCAAAGGAGCTAACCCAGTGGAGATTCGTCGTGGTGTTATGCTAGCCGTAGACAGTGTGAAGGCAAATTTAAAAGCTATGTCACGACCAGTTAATACTCCCGAAGAGATTGCCCAAGTAGCTACAATATCTGCTAATGGGGACAAAGATGTTGGCAATCTTATTAGTGAAGCCATGAAGAAAGTTGGTCGCGACGGCGTTATAACAGTGAAAGATGGAAAAACGCTTTTGGATGAACTGGAAATAATAGAAGGCATGAAATTCGATAGGGGATATATATCTCCATATTTTATCAATTCATCTAAGGGAGCAAAAGTCGAATTTCAAGACGCATTAATTCTTTTATCTGAAAAGAAGATTTCGTCTGTACAAAGCATTATTCCCGCTCTTGAATTAGCTAATTCCCAACGTAAACCTTTGGTTATAATAGCGGAAGATATTGACGGAGAAGCGCTAAGTACACTTGTTGTAAATCGGCTTAAAATTGGTTTGCAAGTGGCAGCTGTAAAGGCTCCAGGATTTGGCGATAACCGTAAGTCTACTCTTACTGATATGGCTATTTCATCGGGTGGAATTGTTTTTGGCGATGATGCGAATTTGGTTAAATTGGAAGATGTACAAATAAACGACCTTGGTAAAGTTGGAGAAGTCGTTATCACCAAAGACGACACTTTACTACTTAAAGGGAAAGGCAAAAAAGAAGATATTAATCGGCGCGTGGAACAACTAAAAGATCAAATCAGTGAAACAACTTCTGAGTACGAAAAAGAAAAATTGCAAGAACGCTTAGCTCGTTTAGCTTCAGGTGTGGCCTTGTTGCGTGTTGGCGGATCAAGTGAAGTGGAAGTAAATGAAAAGAAGGATCGTGTTAATGATGCTCTCAATGCAACTCGCGCTGCGGTAGAAGAAGGAATAGTGCCTGGTGGCGGCACTGCTCTTCTGAGGTGTATTCCAGTATTGGAAGGGCTCAAAGGTTCTAACGAAGACCAAGTAAGAAATGCTGTTTAACTTAGTTCTATTGTGGTGTATGTTTATATAATTTATGTTTCTCAAAGGATTTGGGAATCGAAATTGTTCGCCGTGCCCTTAGAATGCCCTGTTTGACCATTGCCAAAAATGCTGGCGTTGATGGTGCAACAGTTGTAGCTAAAGTTGAAACGAAAGATGGAGACTTCGGGTATGACGCACTTAAGGCTGAATATGGCAACTTAATTGAGAAGGGTATTATTGACCCGACAAAGGTATACATTTATTTTAGGAAAAAATTTATTAGAAACCTTTAAGGACATAAAAATAAATTTTACAGGTGGTGCGTACGGCTATTACGGATGCTGCTGGTGTGGCTTCTCTTCTTACTACCGCTGAAGCCGTTGTAACTGAGATCCCTAAAGAAGAATCTGCTCCTGGTCTTGGTGGGATGGGAGGAATGGGAGGAATGGGCGGAATGGGAGGAATGGGTGGAATGATGTAAAGCCTCGCAATACTGATGATTTCCATTGTTAAATATTTTAAAATCGTACATGTTATATATGTAAAATACTGAGATACATTTTCTAGTTTTAAAAACATAAATTATAAATTAGTCATCGAATTATATTTAGCTATTTTGAGTGCATAATGGTAAATTTGGTAATATGAGTTTATAGAGGAAAAATAATCTCTTGGTCTTATCGCACAAAATAAACTACGCAGTAATGTTTTGTGAACAACGATACTTGTTTTGTAGACAAACGACACTGAAGATGACACAACGAGGAATCCGGGTCGTTTTCAATCCAAACTTAGAAAAGACATGAAGGAAAATCGTTTCAAAAGACAATAATAATTTCTTCTTTTTGGTTGGAGTTTCCAAAAGGGTACTACGAAACACAACATCGAAGGATATAACCCGACTTAACTTGCAAATCTCTGGCATGCACCGGGTGGCGATAGACAAATGTAAGGCGGTGGTGCAAAATTTCTAGTCACCTTCCGTTTGGCCTCGTACACCTTAGAATTCAGTTGCACGTCCTCTTTGAACCGGGAAGGCCCAATTGCAGCTAACGGAGAGGTTGCACAACCTGTCAAACACCAGCGTCTAGGTCCCGGTCTGCTTTCTTAATTAGGCAAAGTCGGCATGTTATACAGACGAAAGCATCAAAAGAGAAAACGAAGTAATTTTAGGGAGCATGTGTTTTTGATATTCAAAGAAATTTTTATCAAAAAGAGGTAAAAATGCCAATATGTACAATAATTTGGTTGCTGCCTTATTGCCTGTTTGCAACTGTACTACTTACATATACTCTGCTGTAACACTAATACCTCGTATTATGTATGGCGACTAGCAGGCACAGTATATACAGTAGTAAAACTAAGGTGTAGTCTTTCTCAGGGATTAAAGTTTTCATGGTGGATAATGAAAATAAGCTATAGCAGAGTTGCATGCAATAATATTTCATAACAAACTTTGAAAATCACATAAAAAATTTTGCAATGTGAAATATTTTGCATTAACCAGTGAAGATACACTTTACAATTATTACTTAAATTCAAAAATTTATAGCGAAAATTTGTGACTGTTTTTATTTGCATATTTGAATAATTATTCAACGGGTCACCACAATTCTCTTATAACCAACGTGCACGATAAAAAAAGCAACTCTGGGTAGTAAACTTTTCGGTGGTGAGTTTTCTTTATTTCATTCATTCATTCGTTTCGGTTAAATTTGTAAACAAAAGCATTTAATTTTGCAAATAAATATATTAATTTTCTTATAACTGGAACATTTTTACATTTACCGAAGCAAATACAGGGGATCAAAAGTGATTTGCCAAGGATCATTTTCCTTTGAAAATGTGTTTGCATTCTTTTCCGGTTGAAAAATTTAATCAGAACAGAAAATAATATTTTACAATTTTATTGAGCTCAAGGCCAGTTTATGGAAGATTTTTAAAACTGTTGGCCTTGAGCTCAATAAAATTGTAAAATATTAACATTTACTAGGCCAAGAGAAAAATGAACAAACATTTGTATGCAAGGATGAGCACGCCTTAAAAATGCATTATAATATAAAGTAAAATACCTTATAAAAACACAAACAAGTTAAATAGCGGCAGGTCAGTTGCTCTTGTTTGTAGTTGGTTTGTTTAAGAAATATGAAATAAACAACAGCCAACTCGGCTAGCGTAGCACAATAGGTAGCGTATTGGCTCTGCAACTCCGAGCTCCCGGGTTCAAAGCCTGAGAGAAGTGGTTATGAAAAAATAAATTAAAAATTAATTTAATTTAATAATCAAAAAAGAAGTCTGATGAGGAAATGTGGCGTTTTCCGAAATAGTACCATAACTTCAACCATTAAAAACTGTTGTTGTTTTTTCTTACATAAACTGGCCTTGAGCTCAATAAAATTTTAAAATATTCAGCCCTATTCTGTATTTCGACTCGGATCGAAATTTTCTACGATTGGCTACTTTGGCATTCTGTGTTCCGTTCCCGTTCGATCGAACTTCGAATCTTTCGATTTTGCCTATTCTGCATTTCGATCGTAGCTCCGTTTTGTTAAGTTGCATTTTTGGTGGCGGAGGAAATTCAATTTTTTTAATTTTACGGTCGTAAAGAGTATAATATTCATAAAAATGTAAGTAAAACTGTTTTTGATAATTGTAAAAGTGACCATGATGACTTTTTTTTTGTTTTTTCTGCGCTTTAATGACTTTATGTGTTTGCAGGTCAAAAACAACAACACCAGACCAATATGAAAAATTGTATTGTAATGATGGCTACCAAAAGAGACATCGCGCAGGGCTTCCAAAAGCGACCGAAGGAAGAAGGACAGGAGTTTTGGGAGGGGGTTGCATGAAAGTATAATTCATACCACCATAGCATGGATGCTAAAAAATCCTTTTCTATTATAGTATAAAAACCCCTCTCCTGACGGCTTGATTATCCTTATATGCGTACCATCAACGCACATGATGACTCCTGGGAAGCCTGCCTTCGCATAAAACTCCTGTTTTGCTTGCGTTTTTTCCTCCTCAGTCTGGTCAAAATGTATCCATTCACGGCAAAGCTTGTGTTCCATGATGTCGAGAAAGTTTGAAAGTGTCTTTGACACTGTTGACTGACCCATTCCAACGTTGTAGTCCGCACCAACTCCATGTTCATAACTGCCTTCGGCAAAAAATCTCAATGCGGATTGAGCGGAGACAACGTCGTCGAAGTACTTGCTGGAGCTTCTACCACAAAAGTATCTAGGACATACTTGAAAGCGTTCTTGTTAAGTCTAAAGTTTTTTTTGAATCTTAATAAGCAAATAAGTTATTTTAATTAATAAATTTAACCAGTTTCAACTAAACTTCTTACAATTCGTCACTCATCTCAAAAGGATTGCACATATCTCGCAATCTTCTTCTTTCAATCCTTGCCACAGCATTATCGGATGCATTGCCCTCCTCCTCAATTAAAAACGCTGCAGCTATTGAGTCCATTTTAGTTATATATTTTATTTAAAACACCGTAAAATTGTTTTATTTTCTGTAATTTTGCTTTGTTGTGTTTCAATTTCACCCGTTTCAAGGCAAACAGCTGATTTTCGAAAGAATTACAGCTCTTCCTCTTCTTCTTTCGATTCAATCGTAACGGGCGGTCTTCACCTGCTTTCAATGCTAGGTTGCTTTCTGCTTCTTGTCGTCGCAAGCGAGAGAGAGATTGGTTCAGTGGGCATTTTGAAAGCATACTTTTTCATTTGCAACACGTCGTAGAGCAAGAAGGTTCGTGCCCTGCGTGCTATTCAAACTCCAAACCCATATTGTCGGAATAAATTAATTAATTTACAAAGATCAGTAACGCGACACTCGATTTTATCAATATATCTTATTAGAAGGCTTTTTTGTGCTCGAAGAGCCTATGATAAACGATGTTGCCACAATGAAAGATGCTACGAAATACGAAAATGGCTGTCAAACTACAAAAATGACAGTTGAAAGCAAGCGAGCGCTCGCTTACCGATCGGTTTGCTAGACGAAGCATACTTTCAACTTTTTGCGGTCTTCACGTGCGACATGTCGCTTGCTTTCAGAAGTAGGCGAGCGTTGAAAGCAGGTGAAGACCGCAAGTAAAGCAGAATACCAACTTTCGAACATGGCGGAGCGTAGAGCGGGAACGTAATCGAAATGCAGAATAGGGCTGATTAACATTTACTAGGCCAACAGAAAAATTACCAAACATTTGTAGAACAGAAAATATATATAAAATGATAAGCATTCGTGTATTAAAATATATACTTGTATAATAAATATCACCGAAAAATGTATTCTATATTTTGCATGCAACTATTTAGGGTCAAAATTTTTTGTGAAGAACTTCATATATGGCGGCGTTGATGAATCGCTCAGTATTTAGCCCACGTATAGATGGGCCAATAAGTGCCAGGGTAATAACGTTGATATGAATTAAGTTTCTCGCAACTTAATAATAATTGTTGAAAGCTGCTTTTGCAATTTTATACGGCTAGCCTGACAGCTGCGTTTCATTGTTATGTATATCGAGTTTTTGGCAGATACGAGTATGTATGTGTAACGATTGCTGTGTCCGATTACAGTTGATTTTTAACGTATGTTGTCGGATAAGTTCCCAGAAGTTTCCCAGTCATGGTAATTGCGATATGTCTCTTGCTGTACCGCTTTAGGACTGCTGGTATTGGTGCATTGCTGATTGTTGAGCAACTCTTAGATGTTTTTTTTTTGTTTTTTGGGTTGTCACCCGGGGAGAGGTAACTCTCATGAGTACTGCTATGCCGCCATAGCAGCATTGCAGCCTCTAAACTACACCTACGATACTAAACCCTCTCCACCACGACCATTCTCCCCGCGGAACTGCCAAAAAAGGTATTGGGTCTAATCATTGAACTCGTGTCGATCGAAAAATGTTTAGATATCGAGCGGCAAATATTGCGTTGAAATCATTGAACACGTATCGACAATTAATTTATCGATGAGGTTGAACTCACTTGCCGACTCGATAAAATACTTTTCGTGGCTCATAGATGGCGCTGATTGCAGAATCATTGAGACCGTAAAATCGAAAATAATTGTCGATATCTATCCGTTGGTGAGTTCGTTACGGAAAATTTAAGAAATGGAACTTTTGTAAGTATTTATGTAAAAAATTGATGAGAACGCACTGAATTATGCTTTTAAATGTATATTTTAGAGACAAGAGGCAAAAATACACAAACAAAAAACAATTTGAAGTGCTTGTGAACGAGATGAAGTTGCATCCGGACGTAGCTAAAGGCTTTTCCCAAAGAGCACCAGCGGACCTAAATAGTTTTTGGGTAAATACGTCCCAGAAGTTAAATGCATTGGGCCCACCAATTTCATTTTGGGGGAAAGAGAACCTTGCCTTTTGCAATTTCCAAATTGATTTTCGCATTCCGCTAATATATATATAAATGCTCTTTTGTTGATACGAAAATTTTTGATGAAACTGTAAATAAGTACATATGTATGTACATATGTACATAAGTAAATGAAGTTTTAATTTTATTTTAGCTTAAATATTTCGACTCACTTATAATTATCCATTTCCAACACGTCTTTTGATGTATTTCTTAAGTTTCTGCGCTCACGACGAATATTTCCACAACGTTCATCTTCACTATCACTCGAAAAAAGAACAATTGTATCCATTTTAATTTATTTCATTTAAATTATTTCAGAAAGAAAACAAACCAATTTCATTTGTCAAATTTGTCGACACTGCAGTTTTACTTTGTGGGTAAAGCAGCTTATCGACGGTATCAATGATCCCATGAATTTTTTCGATCGAGAATTCTTTCCGTACCGATATCGATGTCGATGCGGAATGAATGATTAGACCCATTACCTCATGGGGCTGGTTAGCTTATTTGCTCCTTACGTGTTTCGTTGGCGACGTCTTGCCATCTCTGCGTTTCTCAGGTCTATGTGAATGCGCGTTACATGAGCGCATATTTTATTCCACTTTTCATTTGACTGAAGCATGGAGTCAATGAAGGTGTGGAGCGCCAGGGCTTCGCTGGGGCTCGCTGCTGCTGTTGGTGCTACTGCTGTGTTGTCGTCTCTGCTGTAGTGTCGGGTGACGCACACCGGTGCGTTTAGACTAACGCCGATTAGTTGCTGCTCTATATATCCTGAACAATCCAAACTCTATTTGTTTAAAAATGCAGGAACTAAAAGACTGAATACTAGTTGTCGGTTTCAAGTCGCGCCAATGAATGGCGTTCTTTATTTTTTCACTAAAGAGCTGCGGTTACCCTCTAGTACTAAATGTAATAGATCTCATATGTAGGGTTGTACTTTATAATGCTAGTACTAGAATACTTAAATTATTAAGTAGGGTTGCAATTTGTACATCACCCTCCTTAGAAAAAGAAGAACTTGGCAAAGTGATCAGGTTTGACACATTCTTCCTGTCCATAATCAGGGGATGTTAAATTGTTTGAAAGAACGAATTTGAATTGGAATAGGCTATAAACCTTCCCCTTTACATTCGTTTGTTCATAACAATTTAAGTAACCGTAAAAGAATGACAAATTGAAATTAATGTAAAAAGGTCTTGTTGCTTTTATTTTTATTTGTAATAACTAGTTGGCAAATTAATGTAAGGATAATGATGCAATACATAGTTATTATTTATTTATTTATTTATTTATTTATGTCTAGCAACGGTATAGTAATAACAGACATTTGGCGGATAGATAATTAAATATTACACATTCTTCTTAACACTTAGTTTCCAACTTAAAGATTACTAAAAATTTCCGATAAATTCGAATAAAAGAGTTTAAAATATTATTGATTAGATATAAGGTAACTTTCCAATTCCAACTTGGTTGCACTTGGATTAGTAAAGTCTACATCCAAAAAACTTGAGAAATAGTTGAAATCTGACAAGGTTCTGTTGATTGACGCATTCGCACCATAAACCGTTCTGCTCAGCCCAACCCTAAAAGCGCCAAACCGACGCAAATTCCGGCTGGGTACATAGAAATTGATTTTTGCAAGTAGGAGCTGACAGTCAACTTTTCCCGAAATAATACCCAATAGAAAAGAGATAGACTGCGATGATCTTCTGTTTTGCAGAGTTGGTAGGCTAATTAACCGACAGCGGGAGCCATATGGTGGCCATGGTTCCACAAAGTTTAATGAACGTAGAGCAAAGCGTATAAATACCTTTTGTACCTTTTGTAGACGATTTATATAAACTGTGTGACTCGGTCTCCATATAAAAGCAGCATATTCGAGTTTAGAACGTACAAACGCGGTATAAAGCATTTTAAGAGTATAAGGATCGGTGAACTCAGAAGAGTGACGTCTAACAAATGCTAGCATGGCAAAAGAGTCGGCGATAGTTTTATTTAAGTGCGAAGTGAGAGTGAGTTTTGAGTCAAAATGTACTCCAAGATCTTTGGTCTCACTTTTCGAGTCAAGGCAGATATTCGCAATTGAATAAGATGTTTCAAGTGGTAATTTTGATTTGAAAAAAGATACTTTATGGCATTTCTTGATGTTAAGTAAAAGCCGATTCTTAACACACCGTATATGAAGCTTGTCAAGCTGCGATTGAAGCTCGGCCGAGTCATTAGCGCATCTAATCTCCGAATACATTTTCAAGTCATCGGCAAACAGAAGAAACTTGGTATTAGAAAAGCAGGAACTGATGTCATTAATAAAGAGTAAGAAAAATAATGGGCCCAAGATACTTCCCTGTGTAACCCCTGAAAGAGCAATAAATGGCTTAGATAAAATACCATCAATAACCACCTTACTGGTTCTCAAGCATAGATAGGACCTGATCCAAGCCAATAAACGCGAATGGATTCCTATTCATTCTAATTTGGTCAATAAAATATTGTGGGAAATCTTGTCGAAAGCCTTCGAAAAATTGGTGTAAATCACATCTAATTGAGAGCCGTTACGAAAAGTTGAGAAACAAACTTCCGTAAAGACTGCAAGGTTGGTTATACTATGTTCTGACTGCGCAGTAAACTCGAGTTTGTGGTTTTGAGTTTATGAACAACTGTCAAGCGTTCTCATTGAGGTGTTTAATAAACTTTGAGTTTAATTGACATTTGTTTATTTACTTTCAAATATAAATTTTGTTTTGCTTATGAAAATACATTTGTACCTTTATTTACAAATGTTTAAAAAAAAGTGCATATAATTGGATAATGCATGGAACACTGAGCAATGTTGAATGCGAAGGCAACTCCATAGTAGACGGCGATTTGTGGTGACGGTGGTTTTGCATCATTATTTGAAATTTTTGTTTGTGAAATTTGATTCCTTTTGTTTACAAATTATTAACGAAGGCGGTTTGATAAATCATTGACTTTTGAATAAAACATATTTTTTCGGCAAAAAAGCGTTATATACCTTAACATATTCTCCTTTCAACTCTATACACCATTTTTTATTCCTTTATTATAGCTTTTCTCAAGGCTTTTAAAATAAGCGTTTGTTTTTGTGATATTCTCTTCATTTGACCCAAACCACCTACCACCCAGCCATATCTTCAAGTTTAGAAATAGGAAATAGTCGCATTGGGCTAAATCTGGAGAATATGCTGGATGGGGCAGCAATTCGTAGTCCATGGTTTTGACGAGATCAACCGGTTACGCTTATGGTCGAGTGTAGGCAATCGCGGCACCCATCGCGCGGATAGCTTTTTTATATACATACAAATATTCGTTTTAGTTGTGAGGTTCCCGCTCAGTCGGTTACCTACAACCTTAGCCACCTCACACACTTTCGTTCTCCGGTCTTCCAATATCATTCCATGGATTCTAACGACGATTTCCGGTGTAACGACCACTTTTGGGCGACCTGAACTTTCGGTGCCACTTGTGATGCCTCGACAACAACGGAACTTAGTAATTCAATTTTAAACTATTGAAATTGTTTGTGCAAGGTCCTTATAGTATTTATCAAGCCTTTGCTTGATTTAGGTGATGGTTTTTTTTACGCAAAAATATTGCTTTATCAGCATACTTAGTAGTTTATTATAAGATGGCGGTTAAAAGCAGCAATGATGAAATTAAAGTTTCTGTGCGGGAAATTCCAAAAGTCGATGACCTATCAAACCGCCCTCGTATTTGAAATTATGAACTGTCAAACCAGTAAACAGTGCAGCAAAACTTTTAAACAATAATGCCAAAATTTGTCAACAGTGCGGCCTAATATTTGTTCAAATAAGGGTTGCACGTCCATAAACACCAAAAAAAAGTGGTGTTTAAAGCGAGTTAGACAAAAAAATTTTGTATGGTAAACTCCGAGTTTATAAGAAGTGTTTGACGTTAAACTCCAAAATTGCTCATAAACTCGAGTTAACGGCGCAGTCAGAACATAGTATTACTGTGGATCTGTCAGGTACAAAGCCATGCTGATTTGGACAGATCAAGTGCTTGACATTAAAGTAAAGTTTTGTTTTAAATATACTTTCGAAAATTTTGGCAATTGTGGATAATTTGCTAATCGGTCTATAATTTTCAACATCGCATTTGTTACCAGTTTTGAAAATTGGCGTGATTGATGATCTCTTCCAATCATCAATAAACAGACCCTCAGAAATATTTACATATATTAATAGATTTTTACCTAGAGTATGTTGATTAGTGATTTTGTATTACAATTATATCTTAAATACTTAATAAAAATAGTTATGAAAGGAATTCAATTTTAATTTTTATAATTCCTGTACGCAGGTTTACTGCACATATTTTTTCCACAGTGTTTGTAAAAAATTACATGTTTTGTCATATTTATTGTTGGTGTTGTGGAATTGTCTTAAATTAATTTTTTGAAAATTAGCTTATTTAAGAATTTTTTTTTTATTTGAATATGGCTAGTTTTTGTGTACATATATATATTTCGGAATTTTTCCTTTGGTTTTTGTACTGTAGTAATAATGTTATACAGATTTAATTATAAGCTGTACACTAGGCAAAAGATGCATGTAATAGATTTCGCCTTAAACATATGATATGGTGGAACATGCCCGGGACTTGATGAAAAAGGGTGCTTACAAAATCCCGGTGACAAACAAAGAAATAGCGCAGGCAACAGTGGCAGCGACACAAACGTCGGCAACGAGGAAGACAACGACAATGATGATGATGATACGGAGGATTCCAGATTTGACAACGACAACGGAAATGGTCTGAAAAACAACAATGACAATGGAAATGGTCTGAGCAATTACAACGACGATGGCAATGGTCTGAACAGTTACAACGGCAACGGCAACGGTCCAAACGGCGACGACGGCACAAGCAACGACAACGGCGCAGCAAACAACAGCGTCTTAAACGTTAGTTGCGGTACTTTTGATAGACGCATACCAACCGACAATGTAGTACAGTATAGCCAAAGCGGTGATTGTACACCCACAATAACATCCGATACGTTTAAATTAAAGTTAATGGAAAAAGAAATCGAAATTTTAAAATTGCAACTAAACTTAGAAAAACAAAAGGCAACAATGGCAAACAACCCGATGACAAAAGCTGACGTTCCTTTCGAAACTCTAAAAGAGTTAATAGCTGATTATGATGGCGGAGAAGGGTTTGAATTGTGGCAGTCACAATTACTGCACTATCAAGCTACGTTAAAAGTGAGTGACGAAGCCTTAAGCGTTATATTGCGGCTTAAGCTAAAGGGTGCAGTTTTAACTTGGTACAACTCGAATAAAATGTTCATGCGAAACCTGAAAGAAATATTATCTGAGATGTACGTAACATTTGCAAATAAAAATAATACGCTTGATACAAGACGCAAATTTGAAAAGCGTTTGTGGAACAGCACAGAAACATTTGGAAGCTATATAAGCGAAAAATGGTTATTAAGCAGCACCCTCGACCTTCCCGAGGCCGAATTCGTAGAATACGTAATCGATGGCATTCCCGATCGTCAATTGCAAATCCAGGCTAAGTTGCAAAATTTTAAAACAACAAACGAATTGGCACTAGCCTTTCGTACCATTGAATTACCTCGAAGCGTAACAGCAAAGCCCGTGATAAAATGTTACAATTGTAACTGCTCAGGACATACATCAAATGAATGCAGAAAACCAAAACGAGAACAGGGTGCATGTTTCGCCTGCGGTGAAAAAGGCCACTTCGCAGCAAGTTGCAAGAACTATAAGAAGACATCGAAGAACAACTTCGCAAGTAATTTTAGTATAGATATTTTAGCCAACCCTAATGTATATATTATTTTAGAGTGCCTAAAGGGCCGTACACATAAGACTTTAGCTTTGCTTTGCTTCAGAGTTTCGCTTTGACAGATAAGTTGAAGACCTGATGTTATATGAGTGCTGCTAAATACAAGGCGAGAAAAGTAAAGCAAAGCAAAACGAAGCAAAATCATGGCGAACTCTCAACATTTGTACACTTTGACAACCAACTGTTTGCATTTCCATTTTATTTCTGTGTGCATATACACACGATTCAGAAAATTTACTAGTATTTCATAGTTTTTGCGTGTATAATTACTTTTAAAAAGATAAAAGAAGAGAAATATTAATAAATAGCAAATAAAACACCTCTTTGATCGGTTTTTATTTATGTTTTCGAAATATGCTCGGCCTCAATATAGTTTATTACACTCGCGACTTTGAAACATACATAAGTAGCATAACTACCACTTAATTATATAAGTAAAACTCATTTCTTAATATTTTATTAAACAAAATATTTGGAATAGACACAAATAACAATTGAAAACAAACCACTTACGTAGAAACTGTCAAAGCGTTCTATGTAGCAAACCTTCTACACCTCATGCTTTGTTGTTAAATTTCGAATTGTCAAATAAAGCGAGGAAAGTTGTATGTGTACGGCCCTTAATCGATTCGGGAAGTCCGGTCAACTTAATTAAGAAAAGCATCGTGCACCCAGAGCACAATTACAAAAAGTGAATGAAATTTATTTTGGTTTAAACAAGTCTATGTTAAAAACGTTTGGAAAAATTAAATGCAATATTGAAGTATTAAATAAAAACATATTAACAGAGTTAATAGTTGTTCCCGACGAATCGATTGGATATTCAGTAATATTGGGTAGAAATTTTATAAATACAAGTAATGCAAAACTTGTAATTGATAATTCGGAATTTTTAAATCTTAAGTCAATTTCGAATGTCGAAAAACGTGCTGCCCAGACACAACTTGATAAAAACGAAACAGTGTTTAATAAAGGTAACTTGAACGAAGGAATGTGCGAAGATATAGAAGATATCTATGTATGTATGATGATGAGTACAAGATAGGAGAAAAAGTTAACTACAAAGACAAAAATTTGTTTCAACAATTATTTCGAAACGAATACATAAATGCGAATAGATCAAATGAACCAGAGGTCAGAAAAGAAATCTCCCTAGTGCTAGAAAGTAATAAACCCTTTAGTTGCATCCCTAGAAGATTGTCATACAATGAAAAAGCGGCCGATAAGAAAGGGTTAAAAGCAGTCGAAACTTTTCCGATACCGAACAAAGTGCAAAAAGTGCAGAGTTTCCTTGGACTCTGTTCATATTTTAGAAGATTTATAAAAGATTTTTCGACTATAGCTAAACCACTATACTATAATTAGAAAGGGAAACTTTTATTACGCTGAAAGGAAAACTTATATACGCCCCTGTATTAGCGATATACGACCCCCTGGATGTAACAGAACTCCACTGTGACGCAAGCTCATTGGGTTTTGGAGCAATACTATTCCAAAAGAAAAAAGACAATATATTACATCCGGTTTTCTACTTTTCTAAACGTACAACAGAAGTAGAGTCCAAGTATCACAGTTTCGAACTTGAGACGTTAGCCATAATATACGCACTGAAAAGATTTAGGGTTTACACTTACACTTAACAAAAAAGAAATGAACCCAAGAATAGCAAGATGGGCACTGGAGTTGCAAAATTAGAACTACGAACTGGAACATAGAAAGGGCAAAAAAATGCAACACGCAGATGCGCTAAGCACGTCAAGCAACATATTAGTGGTCCACACCAACAGTTATGAAGAAAACTTGATCATATGCCAGTGTAGAGACAATAGAATAGGGTGGATTAGAAAGGAACTTGAAAATAAGGAAAGCAGTTTATACGAAATGAGAAATGGTATAGTGTACAAAAAAAGGAACGAAGACCTGTTGTTCTACGTTCCGGATGCCATTGGACAACATGTGTTATAAAATATCATGACGAAATGGGTCACTTGGGCATAGATAAGGTAGTTGAAACCATAACTAAAAGTTATTGGTTTCCAGATATTAGGAAGAAAGCAACAACCCACATAGAGAATTGTTTAAAGTGTATAGCATTTTCAAATAAACACGGCAAAAAAGAGGGAATGTTACATATGATTCCAAAAGGTAGGAAACCCTTTGAGATGGTACACATAGATCATTACGGACCGATCCAGAGTAAAATTACAAAAACCAAACACGTGCTAGTTATGATCGATGCATTCTCTAAATTTGTTCGTCTATACCCAGCTAAAACCACAGCTTATAAAGAAGCTATCAAAGCTTTAAATGATTATTTCAGAGCGTATAGCAGACCTAAGGTTATAATATCAGATAGAGGGACTTGTTTTACGTCAAAAGAGTTTGAAGATTTCTTGGAAGATAACAACGTTACGCACATAAAAGTAGCTACAAGTTCACCGCAGGCTAACGGACAGGTCGAAATCGTGAATAAAAGTTTAGGCCCAATGATAGCAAAAATAACAGATTCAGAGAGAAATATAAGTTGGGAAAAGGTGTTAGAATCAGCAGAATACGCAATGAATAATATGATACATAAAGCAACTAAAGAACATCCGAGCGTACTCCTGTTTGGTCTAACTCAGAGAGGAAAAGTCATAGACACCATAAGAGAAAATGGCCTAGAAGCGATAGAAACGACGGACTGTATTGACAGAGAAAAAGTTAGGGAACAGGCAGAGCTAGAACAATGTAAAGCCCAAGCTTATAATAAAGAGTACGCTGACGCCAAACGACAGGAACCCCGTAAGTATGAACTAGGAGATTACGTAGTAGTTTCCAACGTCAGCTCACAAGTAGGAGCCTCTAGCAAACTCATTCCTAAGTTCAAGGGACCATATAAGATAGTTAAAATTTTAGAAAACGATAGATATGCAGTAGAAGACGTTGAAGGTCTTCAACAAACGCAAATCCCGTACAAAGGTGTCTGGGCAGTCACAAATTTGAAACCATGGTAGGTGGGGTGCAATAATGTCACATGAAATAAAGCCACAGTGGCTTTATTTCGCAAAAATAGAGAAATAAAGTCACGTGTCTTTATTTCCATTTGTAAAAGGAAATAAAGCCACTGTGGATTTATTTCACTTTCAACATTTTTTTTCCAAATTAAAAGTGACATTATTTCACTTTCAAATTTATTTTTTAAAAAAATAGTGACATTATTTCACTTTTATTATTTTTTTCCAAATATTTATTTTTCATTATTTTTATTAAAATATTCATTTTTCATTATTTTTTAATAACATAGAAACATAGAAAAGTATATAGCTACATAAAGATAATCATTGAATCTTGGACAATTGTACGACAAAATGGACACAATAACTTGATTTTTGACTTCCTAGCAGATTCTTCAATTTTGCTAAAGCAGTCACGGCAGATTTTACAGTGCTTACATGGCAAACACAAAACTTCTCGCTCTTTTTCGCAGCAAATCAAACATAAAGAATCTTTATTTTCGGTTTCTTCCTCATCAGAGCTTTGTTCGTCATCATCATCATCATCGCTATCATCATCAGTAGGTATTTCATTTATAAAGTCATCTCGAAACATACAATTTTCTTTTGAAGAAAGTTGGTTGAGAATATCTCTCAGTGTAATTATTTTTCGGTGCAATTGCTGAAGACGATTATGAATAAAATTCTAAAAATCTATAAAAATTGCCTCGTTTTGGCAACTTTGACCTAAGCTGACTGTGGAAAGCCTCTGCAGAGCTGCTAGTCGTGATAGCTTCCTTGTGAACTGAAAAACTCTCGGGGCGCTCCTGAATAAAAATTTGCAATATGTGAAAGTCATGTAATTGATTAAATTAGAAATCACGATTATTGACGATTATTAACTTTTTCATCCACTGTCTCTTATAATAATTTAAAAATTGAACAAAATTACTATTTTTTGAAACATTCAAGGCATGGGCATCAGTTTCCAAAATTGTAAATGCATCTTTGATATCAGTAGGCTTAAGTAATGGTAAAATTAGAAACTTGTTAAACAAAGATTTTGCTGGTTTATCTCTATTCAATTGGCCAATGAAATTCGCAATTTTGCTAGCTATTCCTCCGGATATAAACATTTTATGGCGTTACGCAAACCAGATTCAAAATCCGTTATTACAGAATATGGATTTAAATTGAGTACATTTGCACGTAATTATTGAAGGGCATGTGTGTATGCTCCTTGAGACTTATTTGACATTATTATATATATAAAAGGAAATATAAAAAAAAAAAAAAATATATATATATTTAGTTATATTTTTCAATTTTATATAATCAATTTAAAATAAGCACTTACGTGATCTGAGTGTTGAATATGAAAGATCAGCAGTTGTTTAAATTGTTTTGAATTAGGCACAACATTAAAAGTACCATCAACAATATACTTGCGTTGTTCTGAAGCTTTCATACCTTTTATAACTTCAACAATTTTAGGCGAAGCAAATACACAATATGAAAATTCTTCTGTGATTATGGTATCAATATAAAATTTCTCATTTTTGGCATATTTTGACATGCCGAATTCTTTTAATACCTCTTCATTTTCGAATATTTTGATAATATCCTGAAAGTTCTCTGGTGCTTTAGGATATTGTGTTTGCCTTATTTTAATTGGCTGCCTACGTATGTTTCCAAACTGTACTAAGTTTGATGATTCTTTATATTTTTTACATTGCTCGTCATAAATTTCACGAACGCCTGTTCTTTTTAGTGGCGCCTTCTGGCACTCAGTTTTTATACAATTTAATAATTTAACTTTTTTTATTAATGCGTTTTGTGTACCATGATCGTGTTCTTTGTTGGAATTTATTCGCCTGCAATATCTTGTGCTATTGAATTCAACAACAATACTTATTTTACAAGAACCGTTATTGCATTGATAATATTTTTTCCCAGCTTTTTCGTATTTTAATTTATAAATTTGTTCCTCGCTTTCAATTAAAAGTAATTTAGAGGTTTTCCTGAACCCAGGTATTAATACAAATTCACAAATTTCTTCATTTTCCATTTTTGTTTCAACAAAATTTACGTTTATTCCACAATTTATGCACACGCGGAAAACTAATATTTGACAAATGTCAATCTAATTGACATATTACATTAGAAGCTAATGATTAGGGAATTTAAGGTTTGAATAGCAGGTTGTAATTACCAGACTGGAAATAGTAGTATAAAACGGTGGGGTGCAATAACGTCACTGGTAATAACGTCACCTTTTTTTAACATTTTGTAAAAGGGAAAATCCTCAGTTTTTCTTTTTTCAATAAAAAAGGTGTAAAAGGGAAAATCCTCAGTTTTTGTTGAATTTGCTTTATTACTCATTTATCGAACATTTTTATGTTGGCATTATTATTTATTGAAAAAAGAAAAACTGAGAAAAACCATTTAGAAAGAAATGTGATCTTATTTTTAAATGTGACTTTATTTCCATTTTACATGATCGAAATGTGACTTTATTTCTCATTGACTAATTTTTGAATGTGACTTTATTTCCATTTGAAACATTCGAAAAGTGACCTTATTTCTCATTTACTAAATTGAAAATGTGACTTTATTTCCTTTTACAAATGGAAATAAAGACACGTGACTTTATTTCTCTATTTTTGCGAAATAATGCCACTGTGACTTTATTGCGAGTGGCTTTATTGCACCCCACCACCATGGTACAATTGTAGAAACAGAAAAGAAGTATGAAAAAAAAACCATAAAACGTATAAATGCTGTATATGTAATATATGTATTTAATCGAAATGTAAATATACATATGTATGTTCTAACTGATAAGCAAGCACTCGGTCTAGAATCAGGAGATTCTAGTTTCTTCAGGACGGCCGAGTTGTAATAAATATCGTACTTTTGTTTGAATAGTAAATTTTAGAAATACAAACAAATTATAAGCATAACGATACTATATGTTATATGTGTAATCCATGTATGTGGAGTTTTAAAAGCTTATAAGTGCGTTTTCAGCATAGAATCAGGAGATTCTATATATATCAGGACGGCCGAGTTGTAGTAATAATGTTATACAGATTTAATTATAAGCTGTACACTAGGCCTAAGATGCATGTAATAGATTTCGCCTTAAACATATGATATGGTTGTTGCAACTCTGTGTGTAGAGATAAAGACCATATTGGTAATCGATGAGAAAGAAAAAGAGAATAAAGGATTGGAATTTAAAAGATCATCGTGAAAAGACGTGTTTCATCTGCCCTCCGCGGTATTATTGAAATTAAGCCTTAGCATATATTAGTACATTTGTTGTTTTTCTTGGTCATATACCAATATACGTTATACGTATATCTAATAAGAGTTTCAATTTATTTTATGTATACGATTTTTGTGTATTGTTTTTTCGTTTCTTTTTGCTTCATAAAAAATTGTGACGTTTACTCCGTCAATGTTTGTTATAAAGTACGGACCTTGATATATGTTTTCATGCTAATTGCGTGGTTCCCTTTGTAAAAGAACTTTATCATTTACATTAAGTGATACTGGATGAGCTGTTTTGTCGTGTAAAAGCTTATTTCGAATTTTATGTTTCTTAATTAATTCTTTCGCAATTGCGTGAGATTTTTGCATTCGATATTTAACTTCTTTCGCATAGTTTTCTACATTATACATATGTATAGTGGATAAATTTTATCTTTTTGTAGATCGTGAGGCACAGTGGCCTTTTTCCCAAATACTAATTCAAATGGGGAAAATTTGTTATCAAAAACTGTGCTTGTGTCTTGTTGTAGAAAAATGTAAAGTATTTTAAATAAGTGTCCCAATCGGAAAAAGTTCCATTCACATATGCTCGTAAATATTCGTTAAAAACTCTGTGGTTACGTTAAATAGTACCAACGGTTTCGTGATGATATGGGGTTGAGAAATCGTGTTTAACGTTTAGAAGTTTGGTTAATTCTAAAAAAAGTTCATTTTTAAATTCAGTGCCTAAGTCAGTTTTAATGGACTGCATTACGCCGTAAATTAAAACAAAGCTCTCAAAAATAGCACAAGAAATCGTTTTAGCGCTTTTGTCTGGCATTAAATATTTTGTGAAATCGCATATAATAGTAACTGCGAACCTGTTACCATTACTCGACTCAGGTAGCGAGTTATGTTCTGCGTCTTCGTCGCTGACTCTGCATGTTGGGCAGCAAGGGGAGCTATCGTGTCCAAATTTGTTTAAATATTTTCGATACACCCCATGGCCCGAGAGAAACTGTGTTAAATGAAAGTTTGTGTCACCGTGGTTTCTCTCAACCCATTTGCTGATATTTGGTTTCAGCTCGTAGGTCCACCTGCCCTTTGGGGAGCTATTCCAACGAGCCTGCCAAATGTTCATTGAGTTTTCCCTTCCTTCTGCCTTTACTTCTTTTGGGTTTAATCTTCCATTGTTTTCGGAAAGCTTATCATAAATTCGTTTCATTTCATGGGCCATAATATCTACTGGCATCAGTCCAGCTATGACAAAAGAGGCTTCGTCTGAAATTGTGCAGAAGCCGTAGACTGCTCGTAAGGCGCTTAGCCGATGGACAGTTGTTATCTTTTTCGCGTTGTTTTTTACGATCAGAGCGTCTGCCCAGATTGGGGCCGCATATAGGAGGATTGAGCTAATAACCCTACTGTAAAGAACTCGTTTGTTGTGCCTTGGTCCTCCGTTGTTTGACATAATACGCGACAAGCTTGACTGCACTGTCGAGGCTTTCTTTGAAACGAACTCTAAATGGGACTTGACTTAGCTTCAATCATTACACCTAGGTATTTGATAGCGGGCTTTGACGTAATGATCTCTGTCCCCACGCGAATATTCAGAAACTCCACTGTCTTTCTGCTGCTTATCAAAAGTGCCTCGGTCTTGTGGTCGGCCAACGTTAGGTGCATTAAGTTAAGCCAAGTTTTGATTTTTAAAACAGCTTCTCCGGCTGCTGCTTCAATTTGATGTAGATGTTTTGCCACAACTACTACCGCAACATCGTATATGAAAGCCACAACTTTTGTACGTCGAGGCATTTCCAGGCTCAAGACACCATCGTACATAAGGTTCCACAGGAGTGGTCCAAGGACAGATCCTTGTGGGACCCCTGCTGTCACGTTATACATCTCCGGCCCATTATCGCTTCTGTACAGAAGCTTGCGGTTCGAAAAATAGCTCGCTATTATTTTTATGATATAGCTTGGAGTGCTAATTCTTATAAGTGTCTCTATAATGCATCGCCAGCTTGCAGTATTAAAAGCATTTTTGACGTCTAGTGTTACTATGGCGCAGTATTCCTTTTCCCCGCCAAGCCATCTCTTGCCCTTTATGGCGTCCGATGCAACGTCGACAACGGTCTTAATCGCGTCTATCGTGGAACGGGATTTTCTAAAACCGAACTGGTTCATCGAGAGAGACCCATTTTCGTCGGCAAACGACGTTAGCCTGTTGCATATAATCCTTTCCAGAACTTTTCCAAGCGTGTCCAGTAAGCAGATCGGACGATAAGACGACGGCTCGTCTGGGGGTTTGTTGCCTTTGGGTAATAGCACCAGGGTTTGCTTCTTCCACATTACTGGGAAATAACCTTCTATAGGGCATGAGTTGAAAGCATGCACAAATATGTCTGGCCGCGCTATAATAGCGGCCTTCAGGGCCTTATTTGGAATGCCGTCGGGCCCTGGAGCTTTGCGGTTTTGAATATTCCTGCATGCAATTAGCAACTCTTCTTCGGTTACCCTTGGGATTTCACTTTTCTCATAACATGGGAAGACTGATGGTATGTTCTCGTCCATTTGCGGAAAAAGGGTTGTTATGATATTTCTCAGCATTTCTGGGCACGTAATGCTTGGTGATTTAACGCTTTTAGTTTTTGTTAGCACTACCTTATAAGCAGTGCCCCAGCGATTTATGTCTGCTGCGTCGCATATTTTCTTAAAATTGTCCAGTTTGCTATATTTTATAGCAGCTTTAAGGCTCTTCCTTGACTTTCTAAGAGCATTTAGGTTATCGGAAAACTCTGGCCTCCCTCTGCTTCGCTGCATTTTCCGTCTAGCACTTAGGCATTGTTTTCTTAGTAGTTCTATATCCCTGTTCCACCAATAGCACGGTGCGAATTTCTTATTTATTGACCTTTTGAGAGCTTTGGCATTTGCTTGGCCAGGACCTTGAAGATCTTATTATTAAATATTTTAATCATTTGTGTAAGGTTTTTAAAATTATCAAAAATATTGTACTTTTCTCTTGCAGATTTGTGTTTTTTACATACCCAAATCATATGTGTGTAGGTATTTAATACAGTACATTTACTACAGAGGTTTGTATCATGTTTGCCAACTTTGTGTAAGAATATGTATGTCCAGTTAGTAGTCTGTTCATAGTTTTAATGTCTTTTGTCATCATGACCACCTTTAACTACAAAGGGTGTTTAGGAATGTCTGGGTAAAAACTCTGCTAAGAGTTTACCCTTTTCTAAGGATTTTAGAGTTGATAAATTTTCTCAAAAAAAAAGGCCACTCCTCCATAGCCATCGTCTCTATTTATATATTTTTTTTTTTTTTGGTATGCTGAAATAGTTAACGTAGTGTTCTAGGTGATTGATATTTTTATTTAAACTTTGTACATTATGTTGAATAATCCTCATTCTGATCTAGTTGTGAATTGTGTGTTATTTGTAATAAATTGATGGTCTAAATCTAGACAGAATTTTTTTAATCTGTCATCAAAATGTGAAAAAGCAGTGACTCCAGCCGGGAAATCAATTATATTGAATGCATCTTTAGCAAACTTTACCATTTCTGTTACTAACTTTTCGATTTAAGATACGATATGCATATTCTTATTCCTGAGTGCTATGCCATATTCTCTTATTCCTTCGCCTTTTTTAAAACTGCGAGATGTTTTTACGAAATCGGTCTTACTGTTAGTTTTGTTTGCCCGATTAGACTCACTAATTTTCCGCTTAGCGATATGCGCATAGCTATTTGGAACAAGCATTTTGTTAACCTCTAAGTCTCTGTTTCTAATAGACTGTTGGGGTTGACCTATTGTTGGGAAATCAGACTCCAGATCTAAAATACTGAACCGGTCATTTCTTTAATAGTCATAATTTTGTGTATCTCGTCTTCTTTTGCCCATTTTGGGCATTTTTCTTACAGTCGTTAAGTGATCTGCTGTCTACAAAGAACGAATTTCACATTAACACACCCATATCTACATCCTCCTGGGTTGCCACACTTAAGGCAACTTTTGCTAGCCCTACATGACTTATCCGTATGTCCTATTCTAATGCAGTTCAGGCAATGTCTTAAGAAGGGGTAGAAATACTGGACCTCCAGTACCGTGTAATTAAAACGTATGGTTTGGGGAAGTTCATTCGAGGCAAAACCTATCTTAACAAATAGAGTAGGAACCCGTTTACCCTCATTATCTTGGCCACGCCTGGTGAATCTCTGTACAGAGGTTTTTTTGACTTCAGAAATTGCCGACTGCCTAATCTCTTCCTCAGAATATTCATGGGGGTTATCTCTGATTACTCCATAGGTCTCGATAAAGGATCGGGGAATGAAAGCTCTCATACCTTTTTCTTTAATTTTTTTATTTTTTAACATTTCATTTGCTGACGCTATATTTTTTACATTTATTTTGTACAAAGTGACACCAATCGGATATATGTCATCAATGTCATTCAGTCCCAGATCCTTAATCCGACTCCATTGATACAGTCCATTTTTCATCTTAACATTTCTCACCTCTTGCGATTGTGACATATCGTTCAGCACATAAATCTCACCTCTATGGTTTATTGGGTAGAGTATCTCATTTTAATATATATACACGTGTAAAATTTTTTCCAGTCGTTTCGCTTTACCGTTGCATGTCCGCTATTTGCATTCACTGCTTTGTCCGTCTATTTTCCGCTACTTTGGGACACCTGTGTCTGTCCGTCTATGCCTAGTTCTTCTAACTGTAAATCTTCTTCTTCTCTATCGGTCAACATCGTTTGTTTCCCGCCAATTTTATGGCTTTCATCACAATTTTGGCGCGCATGTGCCTAACCCCTATTTGCCACACCCATCATGGGCATATCTCCTCCAGGTATTTCACAGATTCTACGCATTTCGGCATCAATTGCCTCTTGCCCTTTAAGCCTTTTTCTTTTGGCTCTGCCGGCATTTCCCGAAATGTCGTCAGAGTCCAAAGCACTTGCAGGCGACGCCATTTCGCCACCATCCTCGGGCTGTCCCGATCTCTTCAACAAAAATCCGCACTATTTTATGAAAAGAACAATATTTACCTCTTATCAGGTATTATATAGACTCCAGAAGTAATCTTCAAAGTCCCACTAAGGAAATTAAAAAAAAAAAACCACCTTTGCTTACACAAAAATTGCACTGCTCACTGATTAAAAGTAATACACCTCGACACTTCGGTAGCTCGCGATCGAATGAATCCTATGTATGAATAACGCCTTGAAATGTTAATAAAATATAAATATATTTAAGTATAGTCTGTGAGAATTTAGGTTCATAACATGCATATTGGTTACCATTTGAAGATCAATTTAAAAGAAAACAAATTGAAAATTTAAAACAAACCATATGCATTAGTTTAGGAACTACTAATTACCTCAACTCGCACCGTCAACGGTTTTTGTAAAGACAGAATTATATGGAATTTAACGTTCACGAGCTTTTACTTCAGCAATTACAATAATAAAATTTCTTTAATGAAGTAGTGCAAGCTGTGAGTTTGTTTTATACGCGATTTTTTCTTTATTAATGAATAAAATAAAACTTGTGTAGTTCCTCGCTGCACAAAACCCTGTTGAAAGATTTTTTTCGTTAAAAAGAGTAACACGAAAACCCAAGTCCTTTTGGGAGGTGAATTTTTCCGATAAATTATCGAAAAGGTTGCGTACTGTATATACTGGGCTAGCAGGAGACTAGTAGCCGCTAGGCAACCCGCTACTGGCTATAGGCTGCTGTAAATATGTAAATATTTCCCTTTTAAAATGATGTTTATATTTTTACCCTTTTTTTTTTTAACGTAATTGTCAAAAAAGTAAAACCAGAAAATAATTAAATTAGAAATTTAAACCACATAAAGTTATAAATATACCTATGGAATACGTTAATTGTGTATAATATCATCAAATTAGAATTTCGCCACCTTTTCTTATTCCGATGCCATTGCGAATAACTTGCAGGACAAATATCTTTGATATTAAATATGCGCAAAATGCACACTCGAGCGCTCTGCGTGTTGCAAGTGTTGCTAGATGCTCGCTCGCAAGGAACGTGATGTGAGCCAATAACGATAGAATACAAGATTGCGCCTTCCCGACGATAAATAATGTGAAGCAAAATGCGTGCAACGTCACGAACATGGTTTTACTGAGAATCGGAAGAAATTGCAAACAAAAATGTGAGGTTAGGTTCTGCTAGGATTTGTAAATTTTTAAGTTTTTACCAATTTCGGCACTTTATGCAACATATTTATATTCAAATAACTTCATTTAAGCTCTGTTTTAATTGGAGATCTTTAAAAAAAACACTGCAGAGTAACATTAGGAAATACAAGAAGCTTAACTTGCAACCAAGTGCGCAGCTACACCTTCACATCGTTTTTAGCAAGTTTTATAGCCCCGTATCATTGATAGACTCTGTGGTTTAACACTTAACACTGCGCACTTCATGTTTAATAACTTTATTTTAAATAAAATTGCTTTTAAGCATTGAATTTAAGTAAAAACAATTGTATGCTTACAAACATACAAACAAAACTAACCGCGTTCTGTGACGTAGCATAAACAGCTGATTCTGTCAAATTTGCTGAGAGCGAATAGCGGTTTGCGGAAGGCGCAACCTCTGTATTTTCTAAACCGTGCTGTGAGCTAGTACGTGTTTTCTTTGCTCATTTCTAAAGGGCCGTACACATACAGCTTTGGCGTTGCGTCAGCGTTGGCGTTGCTTTTGCAGCTGAGGTTGAATACTTGCACTTATATGACGATGTTCACATAACCAAAGTTGTCAAACGCCAACGCTGACACAAAACAAAAAATCAACCAACTCTCAACTTTTTGCGGGCGTTGACAATCACCTAATTGAAAACAAAGCTACTCGTTTGCAATTTGTCGGCACAATTCTTTTGCGCATTTTTTGTTGCTGCAATAAAAAATATTAAGAGAAAAGTAAGTAAACAAATTTAGTTATTGCATACACTTAACTTTATTATTAAATAATCTATTTTGCAGAAAAAATGGAAGAGAAGCTAATTGAGGCAGTCAGGGCGCATATTTGCCTGTATTTACCTTTATCGAAATAAAGTTTTAAAGGAAAAGGCGTAGGAGACCACCAGCGCGGTGGGAGCATCAGGTACGTATTTGCAATATCTAAGTTGTGTTTTCTTTATAAGATTTTGAATTTGTGTGGAATAATTCTTCGTAGCACACACAAAAACTCACTCTAGACAAAACAATTAAAAATTATTACCCAGTAACTGGAATACAAAGAATGCTTTTTTGCCGAAAAGTATATTTTATTCTAAAAGTTTATGACTTATCAAACCGCCTTCGTAATATGCAATTTTACAAACACATTTACCGAATTTTTCAAATCAGTGTTACGTTGCCAGCCACGGTGGCTCCGAGTGAACGGTCCGTTTCTATTTTACGGAGATTGAAGACGTATCTCGAGATATTGAGGTTACTAGTGACCTAGATATTTTGGCAAAGAAAAAGAGGAGAATCGATGAAGCACTTTAAACCCCTGACGTTTTCTGATTCTACTGATTCAAATGATATCATAGCCTATCGATGGCTTTATAAAAATGCATTCAACATTTTAACCAATATTATTATATCTATGTTTATAATGGATATTAATCGAATATGTCAGACTATGTAAAATATCCTAAAAAATTTAAACCCCAAAATATTTTCATATCAGCTTTTTCCAACTTCGGGCCATTCGTAATTGTCGACATATTGGCGGCCAGCTTAGGTACCCTGTTAAACGCCATCTTAAGTATACTGTCAAAAGCAACTGTCAAATAAGATATCTCACTTGTTGTTATACACAATGCAAATATGTATGTACATAGTATATTGATAACTAACATGAATATTGATACCTAAAAGTTATGTTTATAAGCGTTGTAGTTTTTGTTTTCAGCAGTTATGTTCTCGTGTAAATGGTGCATATGTATAAACGATAGTGAGTACTTACATATATATACTTAGTTTCGTACGCAGGTGTAGTTATAAATGTAGTTACATATATGAATAAACATGTAAAATATATGTACATACATATTTCAAAATTTAATGTGATTGTTTTTCGTCTTCTTTTCACATATAGAACTTTTTCTAATCTGGACGTCACATTTGGGGAAGAGGATCCTAGTTGCAGCCAATATACTGCAGAAGTGGAAAGAATGGATGAAAATCCAAATGTATCAGTGGTTACCGACAGCGAGCAGCCACCGTGAATTTATTAGCTCTCAATCAGAAGACTTTAACAATAGCCGAAATTTCGATTTTTATAAGGTTCTAGACAGCTACTTGTTAAAGTATTCGGAAGAGGTCCAAGACAATATAAAGATGGAGATATTGAATCACGTTTTTAACTATCATAGCGCTTGAAACAATTTTTTCACACACTTTTAGTTAAAAACGTGATTCAATACCTACATCTTTATCCTGCCTTAAAATAGATATAAAATGAAAGTTTCTGTTTATAACCTTGTAAAAGTCTAATTTTCGGATATTGTTAAAGTTTTCTGATTAAGAGCTTATACATTATTTTTAACTTGAAATTAAAAAAAAAGTTGTTTAATAAAAAACAATAAAAATTAGTAATGTACATACATACATTAGGCCGGGTCGATTTGTGGGGAGGCAAAAAAATCGCCCATTGCTCTGTGAAAATCATATTCTAGGGATCAAAATAAAAAACTTTGCCGAAGGAACCATACCTCTAAAACGAATTCTGATGTCCCCCAATTTGGGTCGAACTTTTGGGTATGATGAAGGTATCACTGTGACACAATTGCAGATCGTGAAATTGCTTGTGTGCGTTTTTAAGCCACCACAAGACACAGCAGGTAGAATTGAAATTACCATTTCATTCTTATTACCTCGTCTCGTAGACCATATATAACGCAACAGTTTTTGTGAATGCATTAAGTCGTTGTGAAGAACTCAAAGTGTGAAGTGCTAATTTCAGATAAAAAAATATTTCAAAAAAAATAATAAGTGAAGTGATCATTCCAAGTCAAAAAGTTTACAATGAATTCACCATCCTCTACACCGCAAGATGAAGCAACTCCATTAACAACTACCACACGGTGGAATTATACGACGATTCGAATTGCTGTTAAAAAGACCATTACATTGGTTCGTTTGCCTTCTACACTTCAACGAACTTCCGTTTCGGCATTTGTTTGAAGCTTTGGATAAATCAACCAGCACTGGACCAAGATCGGCAACCGGAAAACTGAGTAGGCAAGTCGAAACTTGTGAAACTCTTCCGGTAAGTTATTGCTATCACTCATTTATTATAATTGTCAACCATTTTTAATTATTTTATTATTATATATTTTCAGGTGGTGGACGGCTTCCAGAAAATTCAGTTGCAAAATATGCCCCCTGCTCCAGAAAAAATTGAATTTTCCACCGATTCGAAGTACTTATACGACATGGCCCATGCAATTTCTAGCGGCGTGGTTCCGGTGGATCTGGCTAACATCAAACCAGGGAAAATTGTACATTCTCGGTGGCTCACCAAGGCTGCTAGATTATTACGATTATATGTGACAACGGAAAATCCAGATGCAAATTTAAGAATTCTTGTTGAATTTATAATTAAATGTTATGTGCCAATGTACTTCAATATCAAGTATTACAGCTCTGTCGTGTACGGCAGTGCATTATTTTTCAAGTTCATTGGGTGGTCACGATTTCTAGAACCTCGTTTACGCAAAATTGTCAATCAAGTAATTAAAGATAATTCATATTATGCGCATTCGGAAAATATCTTGTTATCAATGTTGTTTGATGATAGCAAAGAAAAGCGCGACTGTGCTTTCAAGAAAATTATACGCTATCGAACCGATGTTGACGAGCCAACGGAACTTAGAGTTTATAAAAAACCAGATATAAACTTTAATTGCACAAGTTATACGGAAATGATCAATTTGAATGATATAAATATCGTATTTGAACCACCATTCACGCGAAGCTTTCCTTACGATACATTGAAAGAATATTTAAATCAAGATGATCCACCGTTTAATGATCCAAAACTTCCATCACACATACAAGGAACGAAACGACATGTTCAATTGCTAGCTAGCGTTTCCAAACGGGTTATACCGGAAAATGTAGAGGCTGTTATGGCGACGACATTAGAGAGCCGTGCGAAATTGCCCAGACTTGAAAGTAAAAAAGACAAACAATAATTTTTTTTAGTTTCTTTTCTATAACTCACTTAAATTAATTTTTTCATTTACATATGTTCTGACTAAATAAACTTCTTAAGAGAAAAAATAGATATTGTTATAAATAAATAATAAATATTATTATAAATAAATAAATAAAAATAAAGAAAAAACATAGCCATTTAGCTGATTTTTTCATGTAAAGGCCAAAAATGGTGATTTTTTGAAATGTTTGTATGGGGACCCCCCCGAGGGGTTCCAGGGGGTGTGCCACTGGCTTGGGTTAATCGGCCCTCCAAAGTTAGTGGGGGTCGGTCATACATTTGGACTCGATTGGAGCACTCTAAATGGGTCAAAGTGGGATTTTTCAAAATTTGCCCCTACCCAAAAGTTTGACCCAAATTAGGGGACATCAGAATTCGTTTTGGAAGTATGGTTCCTTCGGCAAAGTTTCTTATTTTGATCCCTAGAATACGATTTTCACAGAGCAATGAGCGATTTTTAAATCGACCCGCCCTAACGAGTATACTTCACACCCTATAGCATTGTTGAGAAAATTTTTATAAAATTTCGACAAAGAAAAAACAAAAAATAAGACAGTGTAAAAATTGAGTTTGCCCTAGATAACTCACAAAGTTAATATTATTGGGAACGAATTTGTTTCGTCCGTACTGGGCATAGCAAGATGCCCACAACTTCCGGTGTGTGCAATGAGCAAAAAAGAAAACAAAAAGTTTTGCAAAATCGAACTTTGACCCCTTCTGGTGTATTGACTAGAATGATACAAAAGTACCCAAACAATTGTACAAAATTTAGTTTGTTCAGTATGAACAGTATTTGAGTTTGTGATCAAAATTGTTGCTTATTTATTTACTTGTTACTTTTTGTTTGTTTTTTGACAACTAAAATGTTTCGTGTTCTTGATATATATGTGTAAACCAAATCACATCTCTATAACAATACCCTGCAAGCCTGCTACCAGCTAGAAATCTGGTTAACGGGTGGGTTTCGTTCTTATATATATACATATACGTGTAACGCGCCGTCTCCCTCGCACTAATAGAACTGTTCGATTTCACTTAACTATAGCTGGACTACTCTTATTTCCCCTTATGCGGCTAATATTATAGTAAAAATGTAGCAAATGTTACCATTTGTACCAGTTAATGTTTTGATGAACTTTTAGCTAATGTTACCTTTGTTACAGTTTAATGTTTTGATGAGTTTGTAGCTAATGTTACCATCTCCACAAGTTAATATTCTGGTAAGCAAGTAGCTAATGTTAACATCTGCACAAGTTAATATGCTGGGAAACATTTAGTTATGTTAACATCAGCACAAGTTAATATTCTGGTAAACTTGTACCTAATGTTAACATCAGCACCAGTTAATATTCTGGTAAACATGTAGCTAACATTACCACCTGCGCAAGTTTATACGGTAACAACCAAATTTTTTAAATAAATTGTACAACAAGAATTTTTTTATTAATTTATTTTTTGTTAAAATATTAAAAAAAAACATAAAATATGAATATTTATATAAAAAATAATTAAAAAATATTATTAAAAATATTATTTTATACAATCGCAGATATAATATACACAAATATACAAATTTATTGAAATTAATTTTTTCAACTATTAAATAACAATATTTTAAACAAACAATAAAATAAAAGTGCATCCAAAGTAGTCACAAGCAAACATACATAAGCAATTTGTTCATGGAGCCACCCAAG
Source organism: Philophylla caesio (assembly GCA_963971545.1). Taxonomy (NCBI): domain Eukaryota; kingdom Metazoa; phylum Arthropoda; class Insecta; order Diptera; family Tephritidae; genus Philophylla; species Philophylla caesio. The sequence goes on from OZ020607.1 coordinate 72,038,057, forward strand.
AACCACTACGCCACAACCAACCATGGACCGCTGCTCATTTTTAGTAAGTTTCCCCACAACTGCTCGACTTTATCTTCCCAGCCAGCATTTAAAGTGCAAAAAATTTCTAACAGGTCAAATACTGGCTAGCTCCTGCATGTATGTATGTATGTACAAATCGCTTCAGCTGCAACTGCTAAAATGTATAACATTTTACTGCAACTACGTACATGTGAAAATTCTGTGCAAATAATTATCGTCGGAGAAATTGCAAAACGTTTTATGCCTGTTATTAATGGGAGTGTTTAAGTACAGGTAGCAGACCAGTATTTGACCGACAAGAAGTTTTCCGCAATTCAAAATGCTGGCTGGGAAGATCTAGTCACGCAGCTTTGAAGAAATTTAACAAAAGAAAAAAATGAATTGCGATTCTTGGGTGGTGGTGGCGTAGTGATTCTTGGGTGGTTTCATGAACAACTTTCTTATGTTTTCTTGTGACTGCTTTGGATGCACTTTTATTTTATTGTTTGTTTTGTGGCCCAGCGATTCTTGAGTGGTTGTGGTGCAGCAAACCTTGGGCGGTTGTGGCTCTGCGATTTTTGGGTAATGTGGCGAAGCGAAGCAAAAATCTGTAAAATATATAATGAATATGAGGGAGAATAAAGCCAAGCATTTTGAAACTAATCAACAAATTTTTTTCAGCAGCGTCACGACTATGATTCAATTATAAAAGGTTCTGTAATAAAGCAGCTTACTTGTTCCCGCATGACAAATCGGCTTCTTAACTCATGAAGAATGTTGCATATTCCAAAGTTTTCACTTGTAAAAGTAGTATATTGTAAACTTCTTCATACTAAAAAATGCGTTGGCATTACTGACTCCTTTGTCAAATTTCTAATTTTTTCATTCATTGATATTTGATTTTGTGATTGCGTGAATTTTGGGTAATTTTGCAAAAAATCATTATTATTTCATAATAATATAACAATTTTTCATTTGAAACATATAAAATATCTTATTTCTAGTATAATTAACAAGAACACATGTAGACCGAACTATTCTGTGAGGTATTATTTATTGTAACATTTTCTGGCCGAGAACCTGGTGAGTAAATTTTGTTTTGTTTTTACTTGATTGCGGCATTGATAAATCCATTTATTTGCAGCATATGTTTCCCCAGTCAGGAATATATGTAATTACATACATTTGAATATGCATTTCCATTGCCGATCGCGTGGTGCTTTGTAAACAAATATGTATGAATGTACATAACCACCACCAAGGCACACACACACGTAGGTAAAATTAAATATCAGTTGCAACTATAAGTATTTTAAAATAGAACCTTTTTGTTTATAGGTTCTTTCGAACGTTTGCTGTTTCCTGTTCCAACTGCAAAGCGAACTTTTTTTCCCTACCTCAGACGCACACACACACACGCAAGTAAAATTGAATACAGCAACTGCAACTGGGAACATCTCGATGGCGATCATGTCAAGGGTGAGTCTAAATCTGGAAGAAGCTGCCGGTACTACACGCGTTGTAGAATACACAGCCGATGATCATAATGGCTTCAATGCCGCGGTGAAGAAAATAGGGCATGCCCACCACCCTCTGGTGTACCATAAGGCGAGAGCTATCACGGGGGCTATGGCTACGATCACGGTCATTCTGCCGATAGTTATGTGGAAATCAAGCAACACAATTAAATGAATGGTGTGTAAAATGCGAGCGATTCAACGAGAATGTGGCTTTATATGTACTTATAAGAGTAAATTAGTTGAAGTGTTTTTTAATCGTGTACTACTCGTATACATACATAAGTATGTATGTATTCTAATCAAAAATAAAGCTTTTTTTTTGCTTAATTATAAATATTAATATTTTATAATGTTATTGAGCTCAAGGCCAGTTTATGGAAGATTTGTTAGTGAAAAAACAACAACAGTTTTTATGGTTGAAGTTATAGTACTATTTCGGAAATCACCACATTTCCTCATCAGACTTCTTTTTTGATTATTAAATTAAATTATTTTTAATTTAATATTTTTATAATTTTATTGAGCTCAAGGCCAGTTTATGGAAGATTTGTTTGTGAAAAAAATTTTTAATTATTTTTAATTTAATTTTCATAACCACTTCTCTCAGGCTTTGAACCCGGGAGCTCGGAGTTGCAGAGCCAATACGCTACCTATTGTGCTACGCTATCCGAGTTGGCTGTTGTGTTTATTTCATCTTCCTTAAATTAATTATAAATATGAAAAATGATATTGACAAATTCAAATAAAATTTAGCAGGAAAACGTGTTATATCCTATTTTGAAACATAGGATACTTTTTATAAAATATAAGTTAGAATGGCACTTCCCATAAATAAATTTTTTTCGACAGTTCAAAAAATGTGTAATTGTGAGGGTGAAATGACTTAAAATGTTTGAATGTGTATGTAAATTTTTTTTTATTTTATATGTTTATATATGGATATGTAAATTTTAAGTAGGTACATTGTTTAAATAAAAAATTTATATTTCAATTTCAGCTTCTTTTATGAAGCTGCATAAGTGTTTTAAAGTTTGATAGTCTCTATTTTTTTATTTCCACTGCAGTTTTTATGTTTTTTAACTGCATCGTAATTTTCTCTTATGTAACTAAATTTCTTGCAAGCAAAAATCATGTGAGTATAATCATCGGTAACATTACATACTTCACACAAATTTGTATTAAGTGCTTTTATCCTATGTAGGTATTCCTTATCGCATGTGTGACCTGGTAATGGTTTTTATCTCTCTAGCATCTAAGTTGGAATTGTGATACATTGAAGTCTCCGGAAAGAACTCAGCCAACCTTTTTCCTTTCTCCAGCGATATATTTTCGATGCCAACGTGTCCAGGAACCCATACTATTTCATACACCAAATTACTATTGTTGAGTGCATTGTGAATTTTCGCTGTGATGTAGTTGTTTGATGCCTTTTTTTCCAACAGGTGACAGAACGTTAGACTATCCGTGAGGACGACTCTTTTTTTCACATTTATCCTCTATTGCTAGGTCAATGGCTTTCGCAATCACTCACATCTCGCTGAAAGTTGATGAGGTTTTGAATTTTATGCTGAAAAGGAATTTGTGTTTACGAGTTGCGTTATAAACGCCAAACTGCATAGTGTTTTCACCGCCCGGATGCATCTGTGGCAAAAATTGTAAAAATTGTTTTCCCTGTAAATATCTATTAAACTATTATATTCTGCTTTTAATTTTTCTTTATGAGTTTCCGACTTTTTCCTGGGTATCAATTGTTTAACTATTTTTAGTTGAAAGTTTTTAGTATAATTAGTATCTATGCTTACATTATCAAATATATTTTTGAATTGGTAATACATTTCAGAATAGCTCGACTTCAACTCATAAATATGAGTGGAATTATCATCTAAATTATGTAGGGATTCTGTATAAAGGTTGAAAAGAAGAGGCGAGAGGCAGCGGTCACTGAACTTTTTCCCAGTGTTAGGATTATATTTTTCAGAAATGACAAGATTCAGTTTGTTTAGCTCATCTTCGTCAGAATTTCCCTAAGTTTTGAAGTGGGAACACAATTATACGCGTTACTGATGTCAACTACCATAGCCGCCACCTTCAGGCCTCTTTCTTCGTAGTCTGCAATATTAAAAAAAATTTCGTTTAAAAGCATCGATGCTGATCTTCCCTTACGGTAAGCGTAACATCTGCTAGGAAGGACATCCTTTTTTAGTAAGAATTGGTTCTAATCTTGCTTTGATCATCAAGTTTACTATTTTAAGAAGCACTGGAATCAGTGAGATTGGCATATAATTCCTATAGTCTCCTAAATCCCTGCCTGCTTTCGGTATCGGTATCACCTTAATTATACGCCACTGTTCCTCAATTCTACCTGATTGGAAAGACACATTTAAGGCGTTTAGCAAGATTTTTTTTGCATCTTTCGGTAGTGCACGAATCATCTCTTAGGTGACCCTATCAGACCCACCCGCTGATCTTTTTTTTTTTTGTTTTTAAGAAATACATTCAGCTCGTCTTCACTAAAAAATGGCACAGAATCCTGTCCTATAACTGACTCAACAGTGTCTTCTACATTACAGTTTATAGAAACCTGATCTCTAAGATGTTTTAAAAATAAGTCATATGACTCCCCCACATAAAGCGAGTTATTTTGTTTTTTAGATTTCCTTTCATGTTATATATAAATATCCAAGCTTCTCTGGTGCTGGATTGTTGATTCAAAGCAATTATGTTTTCTGAGGAATTAATTATTTTTGCTTTTCGGACCTCTTCTTTCCAAATTTTATTGTCCTCCAAAAGCTTGTTAAAGTTTTCAGGTGTTGGGTACCTGTTTGCCTTTTTGAGTGCAGCAATATAATGTTTTGAAGCGTTTGTTCAGGTCCTCATGCCTCCAAGCTTTTGGGGTAGTGTTGTTTAGAGTGACTGTTGCCCTTTTTATTTCTCTACCTATTGCATGTTGGCTCTAGAAATATTGAGTTGAGAGAGTTTTTTATTGGATAAGAAGGTTATGCTTTTGGAAGATGTGAACTCTAAGTTGACTAATATTGGGTAGTGATGGCTGCCTCCTAGATAATATTGTAAAACTTATCAATTCAATGAAAAGATGCTTGAAATGTACTTAGGTCCATAGACGGTTTGCAGTATATGGAACATAAAACTAGGTTTGTAGTTAAGTTTTTGGTTTGAACTATACAAATATCATGGTCTGATTGAAACTGGATTACTTTGAATCTAATGGATTTACGGATAGCAATGGCTACTCTGCCATAACCGTCAGACCTTTTCTTTTCTATCCAATTAAAATTTGTTATGCTTTCACTTTTTAACGTGTCCTCTTGTGAAAAATCTTCACTGAGGCATAAAATTTCAAAAATTTTTCATTAGCAAAATAGTCTATGGTATTTACATTTTTTTGTGGCTGAATATTATATTTTAGTATCTTCATACTGGTTTTCTTCTTCCTCCCTATACGGGGTTACCGTATTCTCTAAACTCGAAAATTTTTGTTTTAGCCTGTCGTGGACCTGCACAAAGGCATTTACTCCAGCGGGGAAGTTTACCTGTCTAATTGCATTCCGCGCAAATTTGGTAATTTCTAACGTTATTTTTTTAATATCTGTTACAATATCTTTGTTTTCTTTGTTAAACGCTACCCCTCTTTCCTCTGCTCCCGATTGCTCTCTTCTTGGGTTAAAAGGATCGGTATGCTTGGTTTTTTCCGGACTGATTTGGCGTGGTCTCTGTCTCCTAATTACATTAGCGTAAGAGGTCGGTGTTAGTATTTTATTCATTTCTACTTGATTATTTTTAGTATTATAGTTTTGCTTACCTAGTTCAGAAAAGTGTTCCTCCCTGAGAAGCTCAAATCTCTTTGTCGACTCCGCTTTGATTTCATTTAAAACCTCTTTTCGTGTTTGCTTTTTAGTGTCATGATTTTTATTAGTAGATTTTCCTTTTCCAAAATACGTAAACATTAATAAATGCAATAGAAAACAACTCAGGTTTTGCTTCTGAATGAAAATATCTTCGATGTTGACCCCACAAAATTTACAGCCAAATGAAAAATTAACTGTCAAAGTAACAAATTTACAGCTTATTTATATTTTTGACTTAGGTACTAGAAATGTTAATTAGGGTTAAGGTTCCAAAGTTTAAATGAACAAAAATAATAAAAATTAACCACAATAACCGAAAAATGGTTATGCTTTGACCAAATTTCTAGGTTTTTCTTAAATGCCCATAATTTTCATACAGCATGGGATACATAGATAGACAATCAATCCTGTCACCCCGTTTCGGCTTGACGTTGAGTTCTGGGATACCCTGTATACAATACATTTTTCGGTGATATTTATTATACAAGTATATATTTTAACACACGAATGCTTATCCTTTTTTTTATATTTTTTGTTATGATTAAATTTTTCAACCGGAAAAGAATGCAAACACATTTTCAAAGGAATATGATCCTTGGCAAATCACTTTTGATCCCCAGTATATAAGTATACCCCGTCAGTATTTATATACTTTGCAGGCTGCGTGGTTCGATATATATATAGATAATGGAACAAGAAAATAAAATTTGTGCATGTTTAGCTATAATACTGGCATTTTCATTAATAACAAAACAAGTAAAGAGAATGTACTGAAATAGAAATTAGTCGCATCGACGAAAAAGAAATGCTACAACATGTATTGACGGTATTGCGATTCATATCCATGGATTTAAAAATTTCTAACTATTTTGCAATCCTTATTCTTATGTAATAGCGGTCACCCCTCGGCAGGCAATGGCAATCCTCCGAGGGTATTTCTGCCATGAAAAAGCTTCTCATTAAATACATCTGCCGTTCGTGGTATAATATAAAGAGGCACACCACAAATGGTAGGAGAAGCTCGGCCAAACATTGAGCTGTATAGTGTACGCGCCAAAATTATATATTATATATATTCTTATCCATAAATATTGCATCACGTCAATAAATACTGAACGTGTGACATTACCTAATTGTAGAAAACTGCTCGCAGCATCGTGATATGTGTAAATGTATGTACGTATATATTTATTTACGTTTTTACAAATATATGCACTTTTAAATTTGTATTTTTGCCCATATTAAGGAATCTTCACCATGAACATTGAGCAAAACAATCGATGTGAATTTTAAGGTGTTGAAGTGACAGAAGTCTTTCGCAGCTGTTTTATTGGCCCTGAAATCATTAAAAATTAGCTTTCTTTTTGATTATGCATGCCACTTAAACTATTCTAGCAATACTCTGCTTCAATTAATAGATGTACATATGTAGTTTCGCTTGCGCTCCATTCCAGGCAGCTATTTCCTTTTAGTAAATGTAAAATTGTTTCAGTTATAAGGAAATTATTAGGTCTGTACTCGTACTTCTCCAGTAAGAATTATCCAGTAAAGAAATCTCTTAGAATTTGACAACGTTCCTTCTCAGAGCGAAAAATATACCAAAAAGTACAAGAACGCAAAGCCAGTTAAAACTTGCAAGTTTGACGAACAGCTGATTGAATTTTTGTCCGCATCCAAATATACAAAATGAAAAACGTGGCGTTAGTGTTTTCCTGAAACATTCCACTAACGAAGCTTAACCAAAGGAACTTGTACTTGCTTCTTGCATGTTTGATACCGACATTTTATAATTTTCGCCTTTAAAACTCTTAAACAAAAATATCGTATATATCCAAATTGCAATCAGCTGCTTTTGATCAGCTGTTTTTCCTACTTGCAAGTTTTTACTGGCATAAATTTGTCCAGTAAAAATTATCAACTTCCCCTCAAAATGAAATTCAATTGTTACAAACTATTGACTTCGAGAACATAACATATATATTTATTTGCAAAATTTCCTGCTTTTGTTTACAAATTTAACGAACCAATGAAAGGAAAAAGAAAACTCACCATCGAAAAGTTTACTACCCAGGGTTGCCTTTTTGGACACGTTGGTTATAGGAGAATTGTGATGAGCCATTCAAATATGCAAATAAAAACAGTCGTCACATATTTTCGCTATACATTTTTGGCTTTAAGTAATAATTGTAAAGTGTATATTCACTGGTTAATGCAAATATCTCACATTCCGTAAAATTTTGTATGTGATTTTCAAAGTTTATTTTCATTATCCACCATGAAAAATCTTATCCCTGAGAAGGACTTCACCTCAGCTTTTATACTTAGGGAGTACACAAGCACTGTCGTATCTCGTAAGTATTTCGTCGTATCGCTTATTAGAATAAAATAGTTTAAACTTGTTGTTATTGTTTCACATGTTAAATTTTCGTATTTCAATACTACTCTATGCGATCTACTCTACTGTTATTCGATCACCTATTTCTGTTTATCATCATTTTAGGCTTACTTTTGTTTAAAAATATGTTAAATTAAGGCAAATAGTGATATACATATTTATATTTTAAAGAAACCGACCGCACAAATTTATTAAAAGTGATTTTTGGCTGATTAATTGCTGGAATACCACATACAATAGTAAAGGGAAAAACATGGTGCGTTCACAAGCTCCTCTGTTATTTAAATAACTCACTAAAGAAATACGACCATATTGTAAAGTAAAAGTAACGAAAAGTTTGGTACCCGTATGTTTTCGTTACTAAAATACTCAACACCCTTTACTTTCGTATCTTTACTCGTTACTTTTGATACAATCAAACACTGGTATGTTTCAGAGCTGTAGAATCATCGATGTTTGCGTACATTTATGGCCTCAATAATTCGAAAGAATATTATCGTTTAACATCTTATTGAAAATATGAAAGTGCAAAATAGTTAGTTATGAAAAATAATTCGTTAAAATGTTTTTATTTACATTTTTAATTCAGATGTAAAAGTGTGAACATGGCAGTTTTTTAAATAAATGTTTGATAAATATAAATATGTATATTTATTTTTAGACGCAACGTATTTTTGTAACAATACCAAAAAGTTCAAATTGCGAATGCAACATTGACTTGTGTGAGAAAGAAAGAACATAAACCTATACATAAATCGGCAAAAGCGAATGATACCGAAACGTTGCCTTGCAAGGTTTAAGATGACACCGCTGCGTTGAAAAGGAGTATATTAATAACTGTTTCATTCCGCACAATGTAAACATGTTGCGTCGTTTTAATTTGTTTATCGAATCAAATTGACATCTGCATATACGGAATATGCGAGTACCGAGTTTAGTTTGTGAGTAACGATTCGGTACTTCGAGTCAGGCGTTGTACTCGTTACTCTGTAACGTATACATACTAGCGCTGCAAAAACATCTATGTATGTTTGAAACAATCGATGTTTTTGCTAATAAAACATCGATAGTATCGATACTATCGGATTTTCATGGAAATAGCAACTTTTCATTTTAAATGGAAATCGTTATAAATACGCTAAATATTTTTTCATACATTAGGTACATTTGTTATTTAAAATTAAATTAAAAATCAAAACTAATATGAAAAAGTTCATTTAGAAACCACACAATTCATTTGTGTTATAAATATCTTGTTAGATACATAAATTAAATAATTGCAATAATGAAAGGTACATTTCAGTTTCTTAGGGCCGGTTTTACAATCCAATCTTAAGTCGAACTTAAGTTATAGTTAAGACAAATCTTTGCGTTTCACAATGGAGACTTATGTAAGTATGGAAATTATTTGGTGAAAAAATATGGTAGCACCCGCCTCGAAATGCTTTGTTGACATATTTTGACAGTTGCCCACATACAAAACAAATAAAAGAGATTCCTGTGCAGTGTTTTAAACATATTAAAAAGTGATAATAAACAAAAACTATTAATTATAATATTATGACAATGGCCGATTTAAAAAGAACAAATTTTTCTCCAAGTGAAATTGATTTGTTGGTCACATTAGTGGCAAACTATAAAAATATAATCGAGAGCAAGAGCACGGACGCAATATCGGTTGGGAAGAAGAAAGCTGCTTGGAAAAAAGTGGAAGAGGATTTCAATTCTCAAAGTGAGTCCTCTTTATACAGGGACGAAAAAGCATTGAAGAAAAAATATACAAATTTAAAAATGGAACTAAAGAAAAGAGCGGCTGCAGAGAAGAAATCTTTATATGCTACTGGTGGTGGACCGCCTTCAAAACCACTTCAAGAAAATGAAGATAGACTTTTGTCTATTCTGCATGAAAAACAAATTCATGGAATGGATAGTCAATACGACAGCGACTATATTCCTTAGAGAGGTATGCATAAACTGCATTTGTAAAGAATTTACGAGTATCTAACTGATTTTTTCAAAATTTTTAGGATCACAGACTACATCAACAGTGACTTCACTACCGGTGATATTGAAGATAGTAAGTAAATAAAAGCCAAAAAATGGATTTGTTTACAGTTGCCTGATATGGAGTTTTTACATAGTTGTAGCACCAGCAGATGTAGAGGATCCTGAAGGAGTTGAGTGGCTGGAAGACGAAATGGTTTATTTTCCTGGTAATATAACAATATCCACGGATTTATTTGTATTAAGTGAACTAAAATGTATTTGCTTTTGTTAACACAGCCAGTCAAAGAAAACCAAAGCCCTGCTGTTGATAAGAAGGATGAAATTCAAGAGCCTTGGAACAAATATGACTCAGGAATGCTAAGGCGAAAAAAAAACTACAAGCTGAATGCTGCAACAAAAAAATGCAATGCCCAGTCCAGTTGGTCGCGATTAGCCGAGGTAAAAGCTAAATGGACGGAAGAAAAACTGAAGCTACAGATAAGCTTAATGAAGGAGGAACACCAGAAAAAAATTAGTTTAATGGAAGAAAAAGCTAAGCTCGAAAGGGAATTAATGATGGAGAAACATGCTTTAGAGCTTCAAATACTGGGAAAAAGGTTGAATGAGCGAATGTGATAATACATGTATATATTTTTTTATTTTTGTTAGAATTTTTTTTTTGTTTTTTTAAATATGTGTATATAGATTGGTTGTTTTACAATAATAATATGAATTGTTTTTTTTTTTTGTTAGAATAAGGTTTTACGATTAAGTTGTGATAATTATGAAGTACAAGTATTCATCATCTTCCTAAAAATTAGGTTAAGTAACTACACTCTTTTTATAATTATAAATGTGATAACTTTTTACATATACTGAAGCACGTACCTTTTATACAAATATATTGAATTGAACTAAAAAATGAATTATGTAAAAAATAAATATGTTTTTCTTACGGAGGTTGGCATATTCAACTTAATATTGGATCCTAATTTGTATTGAAAGGAAAGCATTTTGAAGTTTAATTTAAAATTAAATTTTATATATTTGCAAAATAGTTATTTATCAAAGACCTTCTAGTAGAACTGTTGGAATTGTGAATGTCTCCAGAACGATTATTAGGTACAGAGGGCACATCACTTACTACATTTTCCAAATCTCTTGTCAGCAGCCAGGCGTCCTCATCACGATTATCACAGCAAATATTATGTAAAACGGCAGTCGCGACAATGATGCTCTGCACTTTTTTATATGCATACGTAATCCTAAAGATAGTACTGGAAACCGGCGCTTCCAGACACCATATGATCGCTCCACACAATTTCGAGTTCGAATGAGGGATTCATTAAATAAATTTTCAGCATGGGTATTAACTTGTGTCAAGGGCGTTATAACCCTGGTTGTATTTTCATAACCGCTATCGGCGACAACAAGTCCGTTATCAAACTCTCCGGATTCTAGACGATATTGAATTCTTGAGTAGCGAAATATTATTGAGTCATGAGTTGAACCTGGCCACCGAGCAACAATATCCTGTATGCGAAGCCGGCTGTCACATAGCGTCTGAACGTTAATGGAAAAAAATCCTTTCCGATTCCGAAATAGCTCTGCATCTTCACCACCTAATGCATATTGAATTGACGTACATTTATTCCACTGTAGTTTTGTATATGTTGTTACTTACCAGGAGATAAAATCTTTATATGTGTACAATCGATAGCGGCAATAACCCGAGGGAATTTTGCCAATTTGAAAAAATTCTTTTGGCACTCTTTTAGTCCCTCTCCCATCGGAAATTTTATAAAATTTTCCCTTAGTAGTGCTATGTGGTGTGAAGTAGATGTTATTACTCGCGAAGCAGTGGCTTTTGATACGCCAAACAATTCCCCAATAGTTTGTAGCATCCCTCCTGTTGCGTAAAATCGCAGTGTTATCAGAAGCATCTTCTCCGGGCACAAAGCATGATTCCTGAGAAAAATTATGGTAATTCATATTCTCTTAAAAATTTGTAAAAGAGCAGGCAAACCTGTCAGTTTTATGTTTTATTGTATCTTTAATTAAATTAAGGACACTCCAAGCAGTTTGCTTATTGACTCGAAATCGGTCACGAAAATCCTTGTCATCGTACATTTGAAAAAATTGTGGTCGGTCTCGGATTACTTTAGTTCTCCTCAATACAATAATATTTATCACTTCCTCGTACTCTAAGTCGCTGTCTTCTTCACTACTCAAATCCAATTCCATGTTCAAAAAATTCTTTAGATTTTCTCAGTTATTCGTATTTAGATCTTAACAATTTTATTTGACAAGCAATAATCAGCTGTTCGCAGAGCTAAGATCAGTTTAAGACAAGAAATTCGGCGACTTAAGTTCAACTTAAGTCGAGCTTAAGATTTGGTTGGTAAAACGCAAAATCTTAAACTAGACTTAAGTTCGACTTAAAAATGCATTGTAATACCGGCCCTAAGTCTTAGTTTTTAATATTAGAGAACATACAGCCATATTTATTTTTGTGAGAAACAACTTTCTTAAACAATTATTCGTTCATTAACCAATTAAAATTATGCGACGTTTGCTATATTAAGCTTAATTCAACGGTTACTTATTTGATGTATTTCCTTAACCAAGTCTTATATCCCAATTAAGACTTTACCAGCCTTTAGGAAACCATCCCTTGACGATGCGTTACATTCCATGATTTTGTAAGTGGTTTTGAGAAAAAGTTTAGCACAAAAGCGTCAAAAAAGTCAATTGTTCTTTTTTTATATATGTGTGTTTAACAAACAGTTTGTTATTTCCATTCCCGTATTATTTACTTTTATTTCTTTGAGGTTGCCGTTGTGAGTATTGTGTAGAAGAACCTGCTATAAATTGCTTTGCTGCTTAGTTCATAAGGCCAAGTCAGCACTTATTTTTTGAAAATATATTAGCGTTTACACTAAGTTCAGCTAAACGTTGCATTAGTGTTTTCCTGAAACATTCCACTAAAGATGCTTAACCAAAGGAACTTGTACTTGCTTCTTGCATGCTTGATACCGACAGTTTGTAATTTTCGTCTTTGAAACTCTTAAACAAAAATTTCGTATATATCCAAATTGCAATCAGCTGCTTTTGATCAGCTGTTTTTCCTACTTGTAAGTTTTTACTGGCAAAAATTTGTCCAGTAAAAATTATCAATTTCCCCTCAAAATGAAATGTCAATTCGCTCTCTCGATTTCCCCTACTTTGCAAGTTTTTGCGTACAAGAACGCCAAAACGTGATAGTTTGTAACAATTGCATAAATTTGTCCAGTAAAAATTATCAACTTCCCCCCTGAAATTCAATTGTTACAAACTATTGACTTCGAGAACATAACATATATATTTATTTGCAAAATTTCCTGCTTTTGTTTACAAATTTAACGAACCAATGAAAGGAAAAAGAAAACTCACCATCGAAAAGTTTACTACCCAGGGTTGCTTTTTTGGACCCGTTGGTTATAGGAGAATTGTGATGAACCATTGAATAATTATTCAAATATGCAAATAAAAACAGTCGTCACATATTTTCGCTATACATTTTTGGCTTTAAGTAATAATTGTAAAGTGTATATTCACTGGTTAATGCAAATATCTCACATTCCGCAAAATTTTGTATGTGATTTTCAAAGTTTATTTTCATTATCCACCATGAAAAATCTTATCCCTGAGAAGGACTTCACCTCAGCTTTTATACTTAGGGAGTACACAAGCACTGTCGTATCTCGTAAGTATTTCGTCGTATCGCTTATTAGAATAAAATAGTTTAAACTTGTTGTTATTGTTTCACATGTTAAATTTTCGTATTTCAATACTACTCTATGCGATCTATTCTACTGTTATTCGATCACCTATTTCTGTTTATCATCATTTTAGGCTTACTTTTGTTTAAAAATATGTTAAATTAAGGCAAATAGTGATATACATATACATATTTTAAAGAAACCGATCGCACAAATTTATTAAAAGTGATTTTTTGCTGATTAATTGCTTGAATACCACATACAATAGTAAAGGGAAAAACACCGTGCGTTCACAGCTCCTCTGTTATTTAAATAACTCACTAAAGAAATACGACCATATTGTAAAGTAAAAGTAACGAAAAGTTTGGTACCCGTACGCTTTCGTTACTAAAATACTCAGCACCCGTTACTTTCGTATCTTTACTCGTTACTTTTGATACAATCAAACACTGGTATGTTTCAGAGCTGTAGAATCATCGATGTATGCGTACATTTATGGCCACAAGAATTCGAAAGAATATTATCGTTTAACATCTTATTGAAAATATGAAAATGCAAAATAGTTAGTTATGAAAAATAATTCGTTAAAATGTTTTTATTTACATTTTTAATTCAGATGTAAAAGTGTGAACATGGTAGTTTTTTAAATAAATGTTTGATATATATAAATATGTATATTTATATTTAGACGCAACGTATTTTTGTAACAATACCAAAAAGTTCAAATTGCGAATGCAACATTGACATGTGTGAGAAAGAAATAACATAAACCTATACATAAATCGGCAAAAGCGAATGATACCGAAACGTTGCCTTGCAAAGTGTAAGATGACACCGCTGCGTTGAAAAGGAGTATATTAATAACTGTTTCATTCCGCACAATGTAAACATGTTGCGTCGTTTTGATTTGTTTATCGAATCAAATTGACATCTACATATACGGAATTGTGCAAGTACCGAGTTTAGTTTGTGAGTAACGATTCGGTACTTCGAGTCAGGCGTTGTACTCGTTACTCGGTAACGAATACATACTAGAGCTGCAAAAACATCGATAGTATCCGATTTGCATGGAAATAGCAACTTTTCATTTTAAATGGAAATCGTTATAAATACGCTAAATATTTTTTAAAAATATGAAAAAGTTCATTTAGAAACCACACAATTTATTTGCGTTAAAAAAATCTTGTTAAATAAATTAAATAATTGCAATAATGAAAGGTACATTTCAGTTTTTTAGTCTTAGTTTTTAATATTAGAGAACAGACGGCCATATTGATTTTTGTGAGAAACAGCTTTCTTAAACAATTATTCGTTCATTAACCAATAACTTTTACTCATAGACATTATTTTGTCCCTTATGGCCGTTATCATAAGGACTGGTTAAAATTTGATGTATTTCCTTAACCAGATCTTATATCCCAATTAAGACTTAACCAGCCTTTAAAAAATCATCCCTTGACGATGCGTTACATTCCATGAATTTGTAAGTGGTTTTGAGAAAAAGTTTAGCACAAAAGCGTCAAAAAAGTCAATTGTTCTAATTTTATATCTGTGTGTTTAACAAACAGTTTGTTATTTCCATTCCCGGATTATTTACTTTTCTTTCTTTGAGGTTGCCGTTGTGAGTATTGTGTAGAAGTACCTGCTATAAATTGCTTTGCTGCTTAGTTCATAAGGCCAAGTCAGCACTTATTTTTTGAAAATATATTAGCGTTAACACTAGGTTTAGCTAAACTGTGAAAGATTATGAGTTTAGTATGCATTCATTTTTAAAAATCTTGCTTACCTCAAAATCGTATTTTCCACAAATCAGCAACGGATAAAATTTCTAGAGATAAAATATCCTCTGAAAACATCGATAGTAAAAAAAACATCGATGTTTCAAAAAAAAACTGTAAACATCGATACTATCGATAGTGCTCCGATATTTTTGCAGCTCTAAAGGGCCGTACACATAAGACTTTCGCTTTGCTTTGCTTCAGAGTTTCGCTTTGCCAAATAAATTAAAGTACAGATGTTATATGAGTGCTGCTCAATACAAGGCGAGAAAAGTAAAGCAAAGCTACTGCTTCGACTTCTTCGTCTACTTATTCGCATGTGGTTGTTGCTGATAAAACTACTGCTTCGAATTATTTAGCTAGTGGTCCTGTTACTGCTTCGACTTCTTCATCTTCGGTTTCAGTTTCGTCACAGCCAAATGCAGTGGCTAGTGGACATAATACATCATCTGTATTACCCACCCATGCGGATTGGAAGAAAGTGGTGAATAACAAACGGCGCAAACGAATGAGTGTTTCTGGTATGAGCACTAACTCTGATTTAGAGGTGGCAGACGTGAAGAAATGGTTTCACTTATCATCATTCCTCCCCACCGTATCCGCAGATAACATAATAGACTATGTTAACAAGCACACTGGTATTGACAGAAATAATCTGTCTTGTTATGCATTAGTTAAGAAACAAACTCCGTCTGCTAAAATTAATCATGTTAATTTTAAGTTAGGAGTGTCGGCGGCGCTGTACAACAACTTGCTTTCACCTCAGATTTGGCCTGCCAATGTTAATTTACGCCCTTTTCGTTTTTTTCGAAAAGAGGAATTGCAACAGAGAGTCGGGTAATTGTTAACAAGCCTATTAGCGTAAATTGTGGTTTGAAGGTGTATTTCCAGAATATTTCTGGCCTTCGAACAAAATCAGAAGCTGTTCGTTCATTTAGTTCTCAGTTGGATTATGACATTTTTGTTCTTGTTGAGACTTGGCTTAATCCGGATTTCCGTGACAAGGAATTTTTTGACTGCAATTTGTACAGTGTATATCGAAAGGACAGAGATGCGGCGAAAACTGGATGTATGAGAGGTGGTGGAGTTCTTATCGCAGTTCAACGAAAGATATGCGCTCATTTTGTGGAATTAGCTAATAATGATTCTGTTATCGATCAGCTCTGTATTTGTGTTCGTGGGTCCTCTTCTAAGGGCTCTCTTTTTTTATTGGTATCTTATATTCCTCCAAATGGCAATGATGACCTTTATCGTGCGCATGCTGATAATATAACATCTTTAGTTTTAAATAAGCTAGGCGATAACCATTTGTGTGTGTTAGGCGACTTTAACTTATCCAACGTGACATGGTGCGGTTCATTTTCAAATTTTGGCCTTACGCCAATAAATGTTACTGCCTCTTTTGAGACGTATCTGCTTGACAATCTTTTAAGTCTTAATTTATTGCAAATTAATAATTTTGTTAATCAACTGAATAGAGTTCTTGATCTCATATTTATAAGTGATAATATAAGTTGCAATGTGGAGGAATGTTACTTTCCAATATCGGTTTGTGATAAACATCATGTACCTTTGGTTCTAAAATTTGAGTTTTACGAATTTTCTGTTAATCAGTCCGCTGAAATAGTTGGCTTTAACTACTCAGCCTGTGATTACTCTAAATTTAATGATTTAATATCTGACATTGATTGGGAAGAAGTTTTTAATGGCTCTGACGTTGCAAAATCTTTCTTAATTTTTAAAACGCTTTTAATCGATTTATGTATTAACAATATTCCAGTCTTAAAAAAAAGACCTTATAAGCAACCTTGGTACAATCGGGAGTTAAAAAAACTAAAAAACCTCAGAAATAAATTTTTTAAGAAATTTAAGTCAACTAGGAACCAGTTCTTTCGTCTTAAATATGAAGCCTATCAGAAGCAATTTAATTGCTTAGACAAATTTCTTTACAGAAACTACATTCTTGATGTAGAGTCTAAATTAAAATCAAATCCGAAGACCTTTTGGCAGTTTATAAAGTCTAAGAATTCAAGTGCCAATATACCTTCATCAGTTTTCTTTCAAGGTAAATTTGCACGTTGCCCAGCTGACGTTTCCAATATGTTTGCTACATTTTTCAGTTCAAACTTCACCAGTGATGTGGGCGCTTCGCCACTTAATTATGATTTCATGGTGAATTCATCTTTTAGTTTTGGATCCTTAAATTTGTCCCTCGAAGACGTTGCTAATGGTATCTCCAAATTGAAACCGTCTTTTAAGGCCGATGTTGATGGTTTGTCAGGCATTTTGCTAAGGAATTGCCCAGCTTTAGTGCTCCCGTTGCAACTCATTTTTAATAAGTCATTAGCTTCAGGGGTTTTTATCGACGATTGGAAATTGACCTCTGTTACTCCGCTTTTCAAAAGCGGGAATAAAAGTGATGTGTGCAATTATAGGCCAATTTCAAAGTTATCTTCAGTATCAAAAGTATTTGAGAGTATTATTGTAGAAAAAATGTATTTTGTATCTAAGAGCTTAATTTCGCCAAATCAACATGGCTTCGTCTCCAATCGGTCGACTGCTTCTAATCTAGCGGTCTTTAGTGAGTACTGTATTAATTCCTTTTTGGATGGTTTTCAAGTTGATTGTGTCTATACAGATTTCTCCAAGGCTTTTGATAAAGTTTCTCATTGGATCTTAGTTAGCAAGTTATCTTGCATGGGCTTCCATTCTAATTTTTTGCAGTGGATTAAATCTTATTTGCTGAATAGACGCTGTGTAGTCATGGTAGATGGTGCAACATCTAATCCTTTTATAGCGTCTTCTGGGGTTCCTCAGGGGAGTATTTTAGGCCCTTTACTTTTTGTGCTATTTATAAATGACATTACCAATTGCTTCACATTTGCTAATTTTCTGCTGTACGCTGATGATTTAAAAGTATTTTCGGTTATAAAAAGCTCAGCTGATGCAATTAAGCTTCAGGCTGATTTAGACAAGCTGCAATGCTGGTGCATTAAATCCCGCCTTCCTTTGAATATCAGCAAATGCTTTAAAGTCACTTTTGCTAAAATTCACAATATTGTGCCTACGTGTTATAGTATTGCTTCATCAGTCTTAGAATCTCTCAATGAAATCAAGGATCTTGGCGTAATTTTTTCTTCTAATTTTACTTTTAACAGTCATATTTCGCATATTGTTGCAAAGTCTTATGCGATGTTAGGTTATGTGAGGCGTAATAGCACGAAATTTTCTGATCCCTACACTCTTAAATTATTATATACGTCTTTTGTACGCTCTAACTTAGAATATGCAACGATCATTTGGAGACCATACCATGCCAATTTAGTAAACAGAATTGAACGTGTCCAAAAAGTATTCCTTAAGTTTGCTTTACGCTCTTTAAATTTTTCGGAACCAGTACCTTCGTATAGTTCACGCCTACTTTTAATAAATTTGAAATCGTTGGATTCTAGAAGATCCATACTCTCTTTGTCTTTTATTTTTAATTTGGTTAATGGCGCTATTGATTGCCCCATTCTATTAGTAAAACTTAATTTTAACATTCCTCAGCGCAGTTTACGCAATTTTTTGCCGTTTTATGGTGTTAATTACAAAACTGAATATGCTCGTAATGCCCCTATTGCCCGTGCCATTGGTGAATTTAATATGATATCGAACAAGGTATTATTAGATTTTTCTTATTCAAAAAATGTTTTCAAAAATCTTTTGGATTCAACTTTTTAAATTTTGAAATTTTCTTTTCTTAGTTATTAAGCATAATATTGTTAATAGTCTGTAAGGAAATTATTGTTCAATAGACTCAATAAATAAATAAATAAATAAATAAATAAATAAAATCATGGCGAACTCTCAACTTTTGTACACTTTGACAACCAACTGTTTGCATTTCCATTTTATTTCTGCGTGTATATACCAAAGAACATAAATGTATAAGAAGGGACAACACGTTACTTTTAGCAACGAGTGAATCTCCAGGGGCATGCTTTCTGTTTTGCTCAAATGGATTTTTTGATTGGCTAGAGTAAGAAAGCACGCCCCTGGAGATTCACTCGTTGCTAATAATAACGTGTTGTCCATTCTTATACATTTATGTTCTTTGTATATACACACGATTTAGAAAATGTATTAGTATTTCATAGTTTTTGCGTGTATAATTACTTTTTAAAAGATATAAGGAAATGAAATACCTCTTTGGTAACCACCCTCACCTGTTTTTTAAACTCCCCTGGATCGGATTTTATTTATTTTGTCGAAATAGTTTATTACACTCGCGACTTTCAAACGTACATAAGTAGCATAACTTCCACTTAATTATATCAGTAAAACTCACTTCTTATTCTTTTATTAAACAAAATACTCGGAATATGCACAAATAACAATTCAAAACAAACAGCTAACGCAGAAGCTGTCAAAGCGTTCTATGTAGCAAACCTTCTACACCTCATGCTTTGTTTCAAAATTTCGAATTGTCAAATAAAGCGAGGAAAGTTGTATGTGTACGGCCCTTAATACATACGGTTTGTTACATCTCTAATTCTTATTCGCACGTTGATGATTATACTTTTGTTTATTAATTACAATTATGAAATCGAAGTCTAAAAAGTTGCTTAAGACAAATAATAAAATACAAATCAATGACAATGATATTCAAGAACTCCAAAGGAAGTACGAGTCGATGCCGCTTTCAACGGAAATAAAAAAGTTTTTGGACATCCCACTGTCGGAAAAAACTTTAAAAGGTTTATTGGAATCAAATTATAAGGAGCCGACCGATATACAATGTAGTAGTATATTGCCAGCATTGCTTGGGAAGGATGTAATGGGAACTGCAATAACTGGTAGTGGAAAAACTTTAGCTTTCCTTATCCCAGTATGTAAATTTATTTCTAGTTGTATTTACATATGTTCTAAGAAATTATAAACTTTTAGGTTATTGAACATTTATATAAAAACAAATGGTCACGTTCGGATGGTGTATGCGCCATCGTTATTTCACCAACTCGAGAGCTGGCGTATCAAATATTTGAGACATTAAAACGAGTAGGAAAGCACCATGATTTTTCTGCAGGACTAATAATAGGTGGGAAAAACCTAAAGTTTGAACGGAGTAGGATGGATCAGTGTAATATATTAATATGTACACCAGGCAGACTATTGCAACATATGGATGAAAATCCATTATTTAATGCAAGTACTATTGAAATGTTGGTATTGGACGAGGCTGATAGGTGTTTGGATATGGGTTTTGAGGAAACTCTAAACGCTATTGTAGAAAACTTTCCAACGGATCGCCAGACTTTATTATTTTCTGCTACACAAACCAACTCTGTAAAGGATATTGCACGCCTTAATTTACAAGATCCAATTTTTATTGGTAGTCAAAAGGATAAATCGGATGATGTAATACCTGAATTGCTACAACAAAATTACGTTGTAATAGAACTAGAGGATAAAATTACCATGCTATGGTCTTTTATAAAAAACCATTTAAAGCAAAAAATTATTGTATTTTTTTCCACTTGTAAGCAGGTAAAATATGTTTACGAAATACTTTGTAAACTCAGGCCTGGTACTAGTTTGTTGGCACTATATGGCAGTCTACACCAAGATCGAAGAATCGCCATATATAACGATTTTACACGCAAAAGTAATGTTGTGTTATTTGCCACCGATATTGCATCTCGCGGTTTAGATTTTCCAGTAGTAAATTGGGTCGTGCAGATGGATTGCCCAGAAGACGCTATACAATATATACATAGAGCTGGAAGGACAGCAAGGAACAAAGCGCGTGGCGAAAGTCTTCTAGTTTTGACATCTTACGAAGAACCAGGAATGATGAAAGAATTGCAAAATCGGAATATAAATATTCAAAAGATACATATTGATCCGAAGAAACTTTTTTCTCCAAGATTAAAAATAGAGGCTGCATTGGCACAAAATTCAGAACTGAAAGCATCAGCTCAACGTGCCTTTATATCCTACATTAAATCTATATTTCTCATGAGAAATAAGAAAATATTTAATGTGTTGAATTTGAATTTGGAGAGTTATTCCAAATCGCTTGGCCTCGTTATTACTCCACGAGTACGCTTTTTAGAGCGCCTGTTAAATAAAACATCATCCTCATCAAATTCACTAGATGCAGCAATGGACTTCATAAAAGAAGACTCTGACCATGAAGACTTTCTAATAGTAAAACGAATTGATCATGAACTTACAAGTAATACAAATGAAATCGAGATAGATTTACCTAAGAAGAACAAAGTCTTAACAAAAGCTGCAATGGCTAAAAAAGCGATTCGGAAAAAAATACAAGTGAATAAAAAAAATAATTTTGATGATCTCGGAAACGTTCTAATCGACAAGAGGAAGCAATTACATTCTGAGTTGGTCACTGAATATGAAAATAGTTCCGGTGGCATCAATATTGAAGTTGCAAAGAAAATTTTATCCCAGGAAGATACGTTTGATAAAAAACGATTTAGAGAACTTGTCAAACATCGTCATAAAAAACAGAAGCAAAAATCCAAAAAATCTGCTGAAGAAAATTCAAGAGCAAGTGACGACGATTACGAAAGCGATGATGATGATAATGAGGTGGACTTATCCTGGTTGCCAGATCCTGATAAAGTGTACGACTCAAAACATAAACCAGCAGCAGAAGAGGACTCGGAAACCGAAACAGAAGATTATATCGAACCCACCAACAAAAGGGCAAAGTTGACTTCAAATCTCACATTAAATGATGCTGAGACGATAGCTAAACAACTTTTAGCCAATAAAATGTGTATATAAGTAAAACACGAAACACTTGGGAGGGCGTTTGCACCATCTTTGATTAATAGATAAGTAGGGCTGTATTATAGCTAACCGCCGGTAATTTTAACCAGAGATGGTGCAAACGTCCTTTAGGGTTTGTATTTTAATTTACTTATTATTTAAACGTTACTTCTACCTGGTCCAAGAATGATAAATTAGAAGATTGAGACATTTTTACGTCATACCGTGCGTAATAAGAGAATGAAGCGAAATAAAAATACCAACATGGTGACGAAATCGTAAACGCGCTCACACCAGTTGTATTCTGTGCATATTTGTCGCTGTGCTGTTGGGCCCGTTGACCGTTGATTGTTGTTGCTCGTTGCTAAATCCTTAGGTTCCGTTAAAGCCTCAATAAACGGTCCGTTCGAGCTAAGTAATAATTGCCGCAAAATTTCAGCTCTGAAGCCTGTTTGCAACTGTACTGTAATATTGTAAATTATTGATCCACAGAACGTGATGCAACTTTAACTATTGTGCTCTGAGATATAAATGTTATAACATTTTGTTGAAACATGTGGTAAAACCATAATACATATATACTAGAGAATTATCTTATGCTCGAATTCAGAAACTTGGCTTCATTCCATTCTGTAACTCAGTCTCATCTCAAGTCTCAAAATGAGCTAAAGATTTTTGCTTTTCCTCGCTTCCACGTTTTTTTTTTTAATTTTTTGTGACTTGCTCAAAATAAGGTCACTATATTGTGACCAAAAAAATGTATACCACTAAAATCGGTAAAAAGGGGCGGACCACGCCCACTTTTTTTTAGCTCAACGGTCCGTATTCTTTACTTGTTCCTATTTTTGTAATATTTAAACATGAAAAAACCTTTTTTAATTAACCGCACACAAATCTATTTACATGAGTTATTTTCTATTTGCACAAATTTTAAAATATTGGAAAACAAACCAAATTTATGTGGTTAATTCATACAAAAATAAAAACGTTTACGAGGTTTATGCGGTTGCGAGGCATTTGCGCGTTTAGATGAATTCCCATAATATTAATAAGAATAATAATTCATATTTCTCTTTTAAATTAATTAAACACGCAAAAACTATCAAATACTAGTGAATTTTCTAAATCGTGTGTATATGCACGCAGAAATAAAATGAAAATTTCAACAGTTGGTTGTCAAAGTGTACAAAAGTTGAGAATTCGCCATGATTTTGCTTCGTTTTGCTTTGCTTTACTTTTCTTGCCTTGCATTTAGCAGCACTCATATAACATCAGTACTTTAACATATCTGTCAAAGGGAAACTCTGAAGCAAAGCAAAGCGAAAGTCTTATGTGTATCCAAATTATATACCTTGCTAGTAGTGAGTGTCTATCGTCTGACGATAGCCTTATTGATAACACAAACACAGAAATTTGATATGGCAGCTCTTGGGAGTTGTTTTGACATCATATTGCAAAAATCCAAAACTTAGTAGATTTTAAGAAAAGTATGTAAATAATCCAAAACGATTTACAACTTAGAACATATTAAGCTATCAGTGGATAAATTTTAAAGTTTATTATAAACGCAAGTTAAAAAACGTAGAGTGAAGTTCATAGTGCAAAAACACGGATGAAATCATTTTCTTTTTGGCGGAAGAAGGTACTGGCTGATTATAGTATATGCTGTACAAACTATATTTACAAATTTATTTTTTTTTGCAATTACATGCATATGTATCTCACTTTGAAAGTAAATAGTGTTGTTGGTATATTAAAACGAAGAATTCTACGAGGCATATGCCACATTCGATACTGCTGTTTTATGTTTTTGCAGCTAAGTATGTATCCTCAAAGCCTTAAGATAGATAAATAAAAGAGGATTGCACTGCGACCAATTGGTCTATTGTGCCCTCAGTAACCTACAACACATCCCCTAGTCCAAGAGCATCTATGAATTTCAAGATGGATCCCGGTGACAGGGAGTGTATGTACTCCTCCTTAGGCCACATCTGACCTAGGCATCTCTCCCTTCGTCGAGCCACAGCATCGCACTCCAGGAGCAGGTGTGTGGGGGTCTCCTTTGTCCTGTCGCAGTAGCGACACAGGTCGCTCGACCAGATACCTAGTTTATGCAGATGACCCCTCAATCTGCAGTGACCTGTGAGGATGCCTGTGAGGATTCTAAGTTTTGCTTTTGGGAGGTCTATCAGTATCTTATATCGTTTGTTACTGTACCCCCCCAATAGTTTCTTTGCCTGTAGCAGGCCCAGGGTCTCTTCCCATTGCTGAGTCCTGAGCTGTCTAGTTTCCTTTCTGAGCGCCTCCTTTATAGTGCTTGGTCCTATTGGAAAGAAGGGCTCTGGTCCTATGGGATTCGAGCTAGCCGCCAACCTGGCCAGGTCGTCTGCCATCTCATTTCCCTCGATCCCTGCGTGACCTGGAACCCATGAAAGACTTATGGTATTCCTTTTTGCCAGATCATTTAGTCTATTTATGCACTCCAAGACCATTGAGGATTTTACCTCGAAGGACGTAAGGGCTTTGAGCGCTGCCTGGCTGTCGCTTAGGATGAGTATTCTCTCTCCGCGATAGTTCCTTTGCAGATTTAATTCGGAACAAACGCTGATCGCATATATCTCCGCCTGGAAGATGCTGGGAAAGGCGCCCATGGGTATCGAGAGTTTAGCTCTGGGACCATAGACGCCTGCCCCAATACCATCCACGGTCTTGGAGCCATCAGTATACCACTGCAATGTACTTTGCCGAACCCAGCTCTTCAAAAGAGGGGGGTTCCACGACACTTTGTCTGTAATGTCACTAATTCTGAAGTGTCTTTCAAACACTATTTCTTTATTTATGTCATCCCTGGGAAAAAGGGCTAGTGGGAGCTGGCAGCCCAACTTCTCCCTATTTTTGGACGATAGTACCTTGCATTTGCCAAAGCCTTCTCTCGCAAAGCTCAGCTTCGTGCGTTTTGCTGCCTGTACTACGTGTGTATGGAGTGGCTCGAGATCCAGGATCACTTCTAGCGCAGCCGTCGGACATGTGCGCATTGCTCCCGTAATGCAGACACATCCCAGGCGATGCAGTTTGGCAAGAGATTGCCTTACCGTAGCTAGGTTGGTCCTTGAGCCCCAAGCAACTGCTCCGTACGTAACTATTGGTCTGACTATCATGGTGTACATCCATCTCAAAATCTTCGGGGTGCATCCCCAGGATTTACCAGCCAGCCTCTTGCACACCATGAGTGCCCTCGTAGCTTTGGGGATGGTCGCGTCTACATGGCTTTTCCACAGAAGCTTAGAGTCCATGATTAGGCCCAGGTACTTAGCCTCTGTGGCAATTACAGCCGGGACCCCCTCCATAGCTATGCTCCTCATGCCTTGCACTTTCCTTCTCCTTGTAAAGGGCACAATGACTGTCTTAGAGGGGTTGATATTAAGCCCCGCGACAGTACACCATCTTCTTGCTAGCTGAAGTCCTCTCTGAATAATGTCACAGAGAGTGCTAGGGAACTTCCCTCTCGCAATGATCACAATGTCATCCGCATACCCCTGGCAGCGAATGCCATTTTCTGTGAAGATCTGTAAGAGTTCGTCTACGACAAGGCTCCACAATAAGGGGGACAAGACCCCTCCTTGCGGACAGCCCTTGACCGTTTTAATCTGCTCCACACTGTTGCCAGTATGTGTTTCCGCAATTCTGGTATGCAGCAACTCAGCTATCCATTTCCGAATAGTGGGCTGCACACCTCGTCCTGCCAGCGCTCGATCGACACTTGAGTGAGTTGTATTATCGAAGGCACCCTCAATGTCGAGGAAGGCGCAGAGCACCATTTCTCCACATTCAAAGGCCTCCCGAATCACCTCAGTCAGAGCGAAGAGCGCAGTATCCGTTGATCTGCCAGCCCTATAGGCATGCTGATCAAAATGCAAAGGCTGTCGCTTGAGAGCGTTACGCCTGATTTCATTGTCAATAATCTTCTCCATGGCCTTAAGCATGAAAGGAGTAAGGCTTATGGGCCTGAAGGATTTTGCAAGCGAGTAGTCTCGTCTACCTACTTTTGGTATAAAGATAACTCGAGCTCTATGCCATACCTCCGGAAGGTATGCCAGCGCTAGGCTGTCCCTCATGATTTTTACTAGGTGAGGAGTTAGTAGCGTCCCGCCCTGTTGTAGCATCACAGGACTAATGCCGTCCACTCCCGGGGCCTTGTACCGCTGAAACGTCCCCAGAGCCCAACTGACTGTTCGCCAGTTAACAAGTTTCCTGGCTACTTTCCAGTCAGTCGGGGTCGGGCTGAGGGCCCGAAGACCAGGATTCCGCGACACCTGCACCGCACCCGGGAAGTGAGCCTCCAACAGAGCACGCGAACTCTCTCTCGTTGCTTGTATAAGTACCATCAGGTAGCCTAATTGCCAACCTGGATTCTGTGTTTTCCTTTGCCAGGACCCTATGGAGTCTGGCAGCTGCAGGGACTGCAGTAACGTTTTCGCAGAAGCTTCTGAAGCTGCCACGTTTTGCTTTCCTTATTTCCTTGCTATATTTTGTTAGACTAGCTGCATACTGGGCCCACTGCCCTGTGCGCTTTGCTCCATTGAACAGCTTTCGCACTTCTTTCCTGAGCTTGGTGAGTTCCCGAGACCACCACACCGGCTGGGTTCTGTCCCTTGGCCTACTCTCAGGGCAGCTCGAGTTAAAGGCATCTATAATGACACTGTTAAGCCCTTTAACTCTGTCGTCTAACTCCATATAACCTCCCCTGTTGTGTCCAGATTTTACTTTTGGTAAGTTGGACGCAAGAGTTTCTTTATAGTTCGCCCAGTTTGCCCTTCTGGGGTTCCTGCTCGGATAGCCTGTTTGAACACTTGCCTCCAGCTCGAATCGGATGATCCTATGATCCGACAAGGACGGCTCCGATGAGACCCGCCATCGAGAGATCAGAGGGCTAACCAGTTCATTGCTGAGGGTAATGTCCAAAACTTCCTGTCGAACCCTGGTTACAAAAGTCGGTGTATTTCCGACATTGCTTACACTAAGGTCAACGCTACTGATATATTCTAAAAGACACTCACCCCTAAGGTTTGTATCGGTGCTGCCCCACTCCAGGTTGTGGGCGTTTGCGTCGCAGCCTAGGACAAGTGGGAGCCTTTTCCTCCGACAGTGGTCTACTAGCTGCTGTACCTCACGGGGCGGCACACTGGCACTGTCCCCCGGAAAATAGGCGGAGGCGACGACAACCTCGGTCTCCCGGCTATCTACCATCAGGGTCGCCTGCACTGCCACCAGATCTCTTGTTAAAAACTCTGTAATGCAAAAGTGGTTAATACCTGATCTCAGCACTACACATGCTCTTGGCCTCTCACAGGAGAGGTCCCATATTACCTTATTTATGTTTTGATTTAGGCCCCTTACCCGGCCTTTGTAGGTCCACGGTTCTTGGACGAGTGGGATGCCCAGGTCATCCGTGGAGAACCTGCTTGCAATGACCGCCGAGGCGGCTATCGCATGGTGCAGGTTGACCTGGGCTGCTCGCACGCGTCTTACTGTCAGAGCTGGGGTTCTTCTTCGTCCGAGAGCCCTAGACCGCCCTCGCTTTGCTCTTCCAGCTCTAGCCTCCTTAGGTCGATGCCTTCTAGGAGCTCCTGGGTGGAGGGCATTTGCTCAGCTGAGCCATCGGCATCCGCTGACTCGGGCCCCTCCACTGGAGCTGACGATTGGCTCGCACCTTGCTGGCACGGTGAAACCGCCGCTGACCCAGTCACTGCAGGCTCGACAGGAGCCACAGCCCCAGGGTTCTGGGGAGCCTGTGGCGCAGCCGTCTTTCCCACCTGTGCTCTGGGCCGCCACGGCCTCATCGTGACGCTGCTGAATCTGTAGTTGACTACAAAGCCAGCTTCCCTCAAGTTCACAAAGGACTCCTCATCGACGCAAAGGTTTAGTCGGAGCCCGTTTTCCACAGCGCTCTTAGACTTCACCCTCCATGCCGAGGTGTGGAAGCCCGAGTTCTGTGCCCGGAGTAAATCCATGGCGTGATTGGTCAACTCCACACTAGTTCTTGGGAGGAATACTGAGACATTGCGCACCGGAGGGATGTCGTCGCCTCTACGTGTGCACAAATTTGGTCCTACCCAGCCTTCAAGCTGCGGTATCTTTTCCGCTAACCAAGATGCGGTACCCTCATCCTTGCAGTCTACAAGGAGCATGCCTGAGCGGAAATGTACGCCACAAAACGCCAGCGGTTGCGACCATCCCCTGGCCACCGCGAACATAATGGTGTTCTGCAGGCGGGTCAGATCGTCCGAACTTAGGGCAGCAGCCGGGTAGTCGCGGGACAGCACAGCCACTCTAACGCCTTGCAGGGCATTCGAGTAGCTGGGCCGCTGCGCACTTCCAACCGCACCCCCCCCCCCCCCCCGAGACAGTCTGCCCTCTGCTCCACGCCGCTGGAAGAGGAGGTTGCCCCCGCTGACGCTTGCTTGTGGGTAGTTCCGGTGGTGTGATCTCCACATTCCCTCTTTTTACGGAGGTTGTGAGAACTGTGTTTCCACATGTAATTGTGGGTTCCCCGCTTCTCCGTCTATCAACGGGAGCGGGTCTCTTCTGCTGCTGCTGTGTGCCGCCTCTCTGCCCAGTAGCAGGAGCGGGTTGATGGCTCTGGGTGTTTGTGCCGCTTCTCCGCAAGTTAGCGGGCGCGGTTTTGTTGTCGGAGCCCTGTGCTCTACGCATCCTCTCCTCCTCCTCCACCTCCATGCGCACACCAGCCATGGTCCGAGCCTCCTCCGGGGACTTCCCCTGTGCCAAGTACCGGAGGTACCATTTCGACCCGGAACCGCTTAGACCGGCTCTACGGTGGTCGTCAAGCGCCCCCGGCTGCCCTGGCTGCGGAAGTGGGGGAGCCCTGGCCCGCCGATGCCTTCTCCGTGGCTGTTGCCACCCGGAGCTGCGTGAGGCGACGGAGTCGGAGCGTCTACTTTGGGAGCGACGGCGGCTCTTGGAGCGGCGCCGGCTCCTGGATCTCTGCTCTCGTTGTTTGCTCGTGGAGCGTCTTCTGCTCCTAGAGCGCTGACAGCCTCAAAGCCTTATCATCATCGACGGGAAAATTTTAGTTTAGCATCCCCAGAATTGGAAAACAAGGGGGTAGAGGGGGACCTCCTGATCACAAATATATAGTTTTTAGCTGGCGCTGAAATAATAGTTTTCGAGATATTAATACTTAAAGTTGAAAAAATGCACACTTTTTTTTTGTCGATTTAAGTTACTCACGTCGCCTAAGCAGAAAGGAAGATTTATTTGGCCCAACTTAAAGTTATAGCGCCATCACCAATTATGCACTTTTGTGCTGATGTATGTATATGTGTAAATTCAATTTTTGTATGTTTATGTTAATTCTCTATTGTAATGTAGTTTGTGCTTGGATGATGTTTTTATAAGTATATCTTATTGTATTTATATTGTTATCCTTTTTTAAATGAAGCTCATTTACTCAGTAAATAAAAGTATTTTGTTTTGATTGATGAGTGATGAATGTGTTTGTGTTATCTTATTTGTAATTTTTATCGATAAAGATATCGTAAATATAATACTGTACTTATATCTTAATTTTGATTTCTGATATGAAATTAGTAATGTTTTTAAACACTTCGAAGTTATGTTTTTTGATTAGTTGTTCCGTTGAGTTACATTTACATAACAATGGATAATTTCTTCTGATTGAGTCCCATTTAGGGCAAAAACGAATAATGTGGGATATGTCTTCTGGACAATTGCAGTTATCGCATTTATCGTCTTCGATCACTTTAAGTCTTGTGATGGTTCATTTTCCAAATGTGTGCCCTTAATATTCTGCATATTCTTTTAGTTTGTATTGGTTTAAATTTGTTTGGCTCCTTATAGAACCATGGTTTTTTATTATAGTTGGAAACATTGAAAAATTTGTTTTTCCTTTCTCTCTGCTAGTTTTAGAATACTTTTGTTGCCATTTAATTGTGAGCAATCTCTCAATTTCTTTAACTGTGTCCGGTATTGTGCATTCCATAACTTCATAGTCGCCAATTCTTTCTGCGTTTTTTTCCGCTGTGTCTACTATTGTATTTTGTTTGATTTTTTATGACCAGGTTTGTAATGGACTTCCACTTTCAGTATATCGCTGTTATTAATTGATTTTATAATTTGATGTATTAGGCTATTGTTGTTATCTGCTTTTTCTAATGCTAGTGCGCCCGACTTGCTATCAGTTAGAATAGCAATTTTTATATAGTTATTTAATATTGCAAATTGTATTGCTTTAATTATTGTCCATAGTTCGGCGCTCATTGATGAGCATTTTTTATTTGTGTAAAACGCTTTTGTAGTGTTAGATTTTTCAGGATAGAATGCTGATTTTGTTATATTATTTTTAATAGATCCATCTGTATATATCAGAGCTCCCAAATAACAGTTAACCTTTTGAAGCGTTTGCAAAATAACACACAATTATGGAGAAAAACGACTGCTCTCATTTATTGATAGTCACTGTCTTGCCTGCGTTGCTTTGCTTTCGCTCAGTGAGAAATCTTTATGTACGCAAAATAAATGTTGTTCTCAGCTAATGAGATATATCATTGACTGGAAAATATAAAAGTCTTTTTGCAAATATGTATGTTGGTATGTATTTAGGCACGATTAAATGTATTGATTTTATTGTGCCACTAAGCACAAACATTTTATCCTATTTTGAAGAAAAGGTTCAATATCAATCTCCAGACCTTTTTAACATAGCGTTAGTTGTGTTTGGCGTACCGGCGACACAAGTATCCGTAGAAAGGGCTTTTTCGGCACTTAATTTTATATTAAGCGAAAGAAGATATAGTTTAAATGCTAAAACGGTTGAAAATTTACTTTTAGTTAAGTTAAATACTTAATTTTTTGTTGTTATGTATATATGAATATTATGTACATATGTTAATTTAATATGAAGAAATATTAATTTTTATAAAATAATAAATTTTTTTGTACATTAATAATGAGTTTTTATATTCATTATTAAACATACTATCAATTGACCTTTTAGAATAACCACAATTCGGTTTGCTCAACAAATAACAGTTGAATAGCAACCATCAAAAATAAATCACGTTTGTTAATCTCACTAAACGTGAGATATTATTTGACCACAAACATAACTCTCAGTTGCAGACCGTAAAGGCAAACACATATGCATATCGTACAGAGAGAAACCTTTTCACCGTAGCGCAAATGCAATGCCAAGTGATAAATCGAAATGATTTTTTCTGGTTAACTGTTATTTGGGAGCTCTGGTATATATTATTTCCATGTTTTTATTATGTATTTGATTAATTTTATCCTTAAATAGTCGGTATATTAATTCTTCAATTTTGTTATATTATTTTTAATAGATCCATCTGTATATATTATTTCCATGTTTTTATTATGTATTTGATTAATTTTATCTTTAAATAGTTGGTATATTAATTCTTCGCTCGCTTCTGATTTATTTTTGATTGTGTTCTTAAAAAATTCTGTATATATTGTTATTTGAGTTAAGGTTATTGTTATCTATTGTAGCTACATTTTTAATAATGTTTTTAAATTCGTGAAATATTTTCGTATAGCTGGTTATATGAAAAAACTTTAATTAATTATTTTGCTGTTACTAATTTAAGTCTGTATTGCAGTGGTAATTCTGCCGCCATGTAATATACTACATGGGTCGGGATCATTGATTTAATAAGTCCTAAACATTTCCTGATGTATTATTGTTTGAATTTTTTAGTTTTTGTAAGACATTTTGTGATATATTGGCAAAAGATGATGCGGCGTATTCTGTTTTTGCTCTTGCAAATGATTTATATATGTATCTGTAGTGCTATTCCAAAAATACATCCATTAAGTATTTTTAAAAATGAGCATCTCTGATTAGTTTTATCTATTATTTCGTTTATGTGAAGGTTTGCAGAGTTGTTTTTATTTATGTAACGTCCTAAATATTTTATTGAATTAACTTGATTTAGTTTTATATTGTTGATTTGTATGTCTATTGTCTGTTTTTTATTATTAAAATGAATGATATTAGTTTTTTCAAAGTTTATGTGTAGATCCAGTTGATTGCAAATTTGATAGAATTGTTCTAATTTTTGTTTAAGTGTTATTTTTGCTGAGCTTAAATTGTTGTTGGCAGATACGGTGTGGAGGGCAAATCACTGAGTTGGCTCTGCTCATATTTAGCAGATAGGCGCCTTCAGGTTAGGATTGACGGGCATCTTTCGACTGAATACGAAGTAACATCCGGTGTCCCACAGGGGTCCCACTTAGGTCCACTTCTTTTCAACATCTACGTCAATGACATCGGGAATAACCTTCACTCCGAATACCTGCTCTACGCGGATGACCTGAAAATCAGGACAATCGCTAACGATTCGGATCTTCTGCTTCTACAGCGGGAAGTTGACGAGCTATCAGCATGGTGTACTGCTAACAAACTGGATCTGAATATCAACAAGTGTGCTGTGATGCCCTGCTCTCGTTCACATACAAGTGTGCCGGCTGATTATAAACTTAATGGCCACATATTACAAGAAGTTGATTGCACCAAGGACCTGGGTATTACAATCGATAACAAGTTATCTTTCGCGAAACATGTTGACAAGGTCACCCTACAGGCTTTCAGAGTTCTCGGTTTGGTCACAAGAATGGGGAGAGAGTTATCTAACCCATATTCTATGGTGAATCTCTACTCAGCGCTAGTTCGGCCTATTCTCGAATATGGTACCGTTATCTGGTCACCTTTCACAGATACCCTTGTTAAGAGAATTGAGAGGATTCAAGACAAGTTCTGCAAAACTTTGGCTTTTCACCTTACATTTTCTCTTTCCAATGATGAAATTCGCTCACGATACAAAATTGATGACCTCGAGTCTCGTCGCAAGGTCGCTGACCTGGCGTTTTTTTATAAGGTATCAAATGGTTATATCGATGCTTCGGACGTACTCAGCAGTTTTGAGTTCGCTCCGACTGGGCTCGCGCTCAGGCGTCATCGTCTGTTAAAAACTATTAAAACCCAGAAGAACTACGTTGCTCATGGACCGCATAACAAAATTGCCAATCTGGTTATTCTTCATCACGGTGACGTCGACTTCTATGGCGGCTCATACCCTGTATTTTTAAACAATATTAAAAAACTACTTCCCTATCGTTAATTTAATTCAATTTAATTTATACCTGTTCACTAGTGGACTTATCTCTGTTGTTTAGTATTATTTTATATACATTATTTATTCTCAACGATGTATACTGCCGATTGGCGTTTTCAATTAAATAAATAAATAAATTATAAAGAAGTCGTCGGCGAATTGAAATAGTATATTGTTGTTGTCCGTAACTGTGTGTAATTTTGAAGTATATACTTATGTTATGGGCTGATTCCGCTACCTTGTAATAGTCCTGTCTTGATTTCTATTTGTTCTGATCCAAGATGTATAATTCTCTTGTTAAGGAAGTCCTGAATCCATTTAGTTGTTCCTTCCGGTATTTCGAATTCGAGTAAAATTCTTGTTAATATTAATATATTTACATTGTCATATGCTTTCGTTAGATCGATACATGCTCCTACTACATGGTTTCCGCTGTTCTTATAGTGAATCACCGCATTGATGACGTCATTGATACAATTTGCAGTTGATCTATGTTTCCGAAATGCGTATGTTCTGGGAGGTAAAAGGTCATATTGTTCAATTTTATTGTCTCTCTTTTTTCTTTTTTTTTTTTTTATTATTGATCATCCGGTATGATAGCCCATCAATACCTTTAGCCGAGTCTGGTTTTCTTTGTTTTAGGAATTCTGTGAAATTTTCGAATGTAAAATCGAGTTCCTCATTTGTAATGTGTGTATGTGTACTTGAATTATGTGCTGTTTGTTTATTGGTTGTGGTATTAGTTGAGATATTTATTAATTTTAAAAATTCCTTATTTTGTTCTTTAGTCCAAGAGTTGTTGATCTTTTTATAGCAGTTATATTTTTTTAGACAATTTATTTTTTTCCACATTTGTTTACCGTCTGTTGTTATAGAGATTTCTTCTAGTAAGTTGTTAAAATTTTCCTTTTTATATATAGTTATTTGATTTTGGAGATTGGTTTGGGATTCTGTTAATTTATTTAGGTTGATTATTGTTCTATATTTTTCATATCTGGCTCTTGCGTTATTTCTTAGTATATGTATATAATCTTTCCATTTCTTTGTTCCACCATTTTTTAGGTTCATATTTGTTATTATTCTTTATTGTTATTGTATTGTCTTTTATTACTTTTTGTATTTGTATGTTGAGTTCTTGTAGATTATTTCCTATTTTTATATTTTGCATGTTGTTAATTATCTTGTTGTTAAGTATTTATGTCGAATTATTGTTTTTGGTGTTGTAATTAGAATTGACTTCTATTGTTATTGGTCTATGGAGATGAGAAGTTTTATTGTTTATGTTATATGTGGGGTTTCCGTCATTGAGGCAATCGAACTCTTTGTCTGCTGCAATAATTTCTAATATCTCTCCTTTGTTGTCTGTGTAAGTGCCACCCCATAGTGTTGATTTGCTGCTGAAATCTACAACTCTACAAATAAGATATCTCGTTCCATCCCCCTCTAATTACCGCCCTGTCTCTTTCTGTTTTGACAGTGTAATTTTAATGGATTCCAGCGGTTTGACAGTGTAATTTTAATAGCTGACCTGTACGGACGACATTAGAATGAAAGAAATAACCAGGGTTATGTGAAGGTTATGTGCGGTGTTGCCGTGTTATTTCATGTTCATTCATACATTTTCTTAATTTTAGATATTTATCTTGCGGATAAAATGTATTTTATTATTTAATATTATTAATAATTATTACTGAAAACGTGTTAAGCAATACTCAACTATCAAGCAAAATATGCATTTTATGTTTTTGGAGTGAAAATTATCAAAATATTAAGAACGTAAATTGATATTGATCATTGCCTACTAAAATCCTGATTCCCTATATGTATTTCCATGCAAACCTACATGTATTGTCATGCCAACCCTGCTTTGAAATCTATCGGTTTGTTTATTCAAAAACAATTTTGACGTTTTTCGTGAAAATTATTTTTGAACTTTTATCTACAGTATGCAAAACTCGTATTAGTACACCTTCTCATAAGAACTAGCATCAATAACTTTTTCAAATGTATCTGTATGTATATGAGCTTTCATTGTGGCAACGTCGTATTTGTTAGAGTCCTCTCTATCAAAAAACGGCCTTGGATTAGTAAAAATGACAGAAGGAAGTGTCGCGAAATACACGAACTTTCTTACTTGACGGCACATTGCAAATGAAAATGTATGCTTTAAAATTTCCCAGTGCAGCAAAAAACAAGGAAGAGTTAGAAGAATAATGTATTAACATAGAATTTATTTATTATAAATTACATTTCGCACATCCATTTACATATGAGTTTAATAAATTTTTAAATTTACATATTTCTTCATCAACAAATTAAAAAAAAAAAAAAAAAAATAAGACTGACGAGTTAATTATTTTTCACTTGCTTTTTACCTCGGAAGTCAGTACAAATTTTAACTACTATTTTCGGAAATTTAACTTATATTTCATGCAACTCTGTAAGTACTTTGTAGTTTTAAATACAACCGTGCTCTGGAAATCAGGTAATCTCAGCTGTGAGCTATTTTCGGGAAAACAGCTGATTGTTATCTTACTTGTAGACCTGTACGATGGATGTTATAGCAATTATGTCTGCGTTTGTTAGTAATTTTATTATAGACAATTTTATCTTTTTGTTGATGTATATTCCGACACCTCCATATCGATCATTTCGGTATTTTCCAATAAAGTTGTAGTTTTTTAGTGAAGTGTTTTTATTAGTTGTTAACCATGTTTCACTTATTATTGCAATATCAATTTGTTTTTCAAGCAATAAAAATTCTAGAAGTTCTTTGTTATTAGGCTTTGGATGTTGAATTGTAGTATTTTCATATGTTTAATTGTGTGTTTATTTTTAATAGATCCGTATTTATGGTTATTTGTTTCAATTTATTTTGTATGTTTTTTAAAAATTCATATTGTTCCTTATTTATCTTTCCCATTTGTGTTTCTGTTATAAAGTTGGAAATTGTTTGACTCATTTTAGTAGCTATTTCGTCTTGTTTTCTTATATGTTCATATATTTCTTTCGGGTATGCTAATTCCTTGTGTTGTGGTTCATATCTATTTTCTTTGTTTATTTTTTGCCATTCGTTCATTGTATTTTCTGCTTTTTCTTGTTCTCTCTGTCTGTTGCTGTTTGTTTTTGCGATTTTAGCATAAGATATTTGTTTGTGTAATGAGGAATGAGGCAAAAATATCAGGCGAGCAATCTTTAAGTTTTGGTCTTATTTTCAAGTACCTGTTGTTTGTTTTTTAAACTAACTTTACGAATTGTGATTCTTGCTTATGAATATTTCTGTCAAGAAAGTGAAGCAATAAATAGCAAAGCTAAATAAAATAAAATAAAGCTAAATTGTTCACAATTCGCCTATCTGTTTTCCCGCTCGTTCTTGTGTATATTTGTTCGTTGTTATGTCTACCGCTACCGCATCACTAAAGCGTCGACTGAGCAAGGGCTCTCCCACTGCGAAAACAGCAAAAGTTGATGAAGGCGCAGCAATCACACTCACGGCTGTGTACAATAAACTGAAAGAGGTTGAGCAACGGGTGCAGCAGCAGAATGAACAGTTCCGGCCGCTGATCGAGAGTGTCTCTCACAAACTTGTAGAAGTGGAAAACAAGTTAAACAAACGGATTGAGCAGGAGATTTCAACGCTCACCGCTGCTGTTGCTGAATCAACTGAGTGCATTTCTGTGCTGAAGGAGAGAGTGGAAAAGTCTGAGCGTGAAATTGAGTGCTTAAAAGCGGAATTAGTGAAGGGCATAAAACAAAGCTCGAATGATATTGCTGCTGATGCCGTCGCTTTTGGCGTTCCATATGGAGAAGGCGAAAATCTGAAGAGCATATTCAACCAGGTTTGTCTGTCGATTGACTTCTTAGCTCCTCAGATACGAGATATTTTTCGAACGAAACCTTCGCGAGCAGGTGTAAACGGTGCGATTGTGATAAAATTTCACTCGCCACTCGATCGAAATCGCACTCTTCGTGCTTTTGGTGAATATCGCAAGCGTACAAACGCTGTTGTTTCCTTGCAGCCCCTTGGGATACAGGGAAGTTTTCACATTTTTGAGAGCCTAACCAAGGAAAATAGGATTATCCTGCAAGCGGCTATAAAATTGCGGCGTGAAGGGAAGTTACAGTCTGCATTCACACTCCGTGGCTACGTGCATGTAAGGCAAAGCAAAGATAAAGCCACTCAATCAACCAAAGTCTTGTGCGAAAATGACCTGGAGCAGTTTCGCTAGCTGTAAGCCTATGTGTTTTTATGATTGTATGTTTGTTTTGTTTTTTGTTTATTTCTTTTATGTAAAGATAGCGCAACTCAGTTTGTTTAGTTTATGTTTTCTCTTTTATTTTCGCTTTTGTTGCCTTGTAGTTGCTTTTACTTCTGTTGCTCTAAATGAGTGCGAACAATAGGGGTATGAATGGCATTGAGGACAATAGCCTCGCAATGCTGAATATTTTATGCAAGCGCCAAAATGGATTAAATGTTGTGCACTTTAATGCCCGCAGTTTGAACAACGAAAAAATGGATACGATCAGAGCGATATTTGAATTCTCTTGTGTTCATGTCATTTGTGTCTCAGAGACTTGGTTTAGACCGGAGGTAAAGGATGCCCACTTTGACATAAAAGGTTACAGACTTTATAGTATGGTCAGAAAGATTAAAATGGGTGGCGGTGTTGCTATGTATTGTAAAAAGTACTTAAAAACTCGGTTGATACCAGGAATAACTGGTAGCGCTACTGAGCACTTGTTAGTTGAAGTGTCTTGTTCACTGTCCAAAGTGCTGTTGTCGTGCGTCTATAATCCTCATAAATGTTGTAATGTAACTGAATATTTTACTATGTTGTCCTCTGTCGCTGTTGATTATAATGATATTATTATTTGTGGAGATTTTAATGTAAATCTGTTATGTGGTGATTTGTATAGTCGGCGTTTGTTAGATTATGATTCCGGTGTTGGCCTAGAGATCGTTAATGTTTCTGTACCCACAAGATATGGGCAAAACTGTTGTCCCAGCCTTCTTGATTATTTTATTGTGTCTGATATGTCTGTTGTTCTGAAACTTGACCAAATGTCATTTATCTCTGACCACGATCTAATTTTCTGTGCATTTGATGTAAAATTTGACAACCACTGTGAAGTAGCTAGTCCGTCTGTCTCACCAGATTATCGATTGTTGAATGTAAATAATATTTTAAGCGACATTTCCAGCGTCAATTGGTTCGCTTGCTGTGGTCTAAGTTCGGTGCATGATAAATTGAGCTTTTTGAATGAGATCGTCTTATATCTATATAGAACTCACGTTCCGACTCGCACTCACCGTGGTAAATCTTCCTCGTGTCCTTGGTTCAACAAGTTTATTCGCGCAATGATAGTAAAACGCAATAAAATGTATTCTATCTGGAAAAAGAACCGCACCGAGAACAACTGGCATGCATATAAGCTTGTCCGAAATGAAACCACGGCCATTATAAAGAGAGAGAAATGTAGATACTATAGGAAAATGTTGGACACCTCGCTCCAAAATCATGTTTTGTGGCGCAACTTAAAAAATCTTCGTGTACATGTTAGTGACAGTTCCCATTGTTCCCTTAGACCTGAAGACCTTAATGATGCTTTTGTCAGTCGTGCTACTCCATCTTGTGCCAATACTTGTTTTATACCTTGTTCCTCGTCCGTAGCGTCCGTTTGTCAAGTCTTTGAGTTTAATACTGTGTCGGAATGTGATGTAGTTATGTGTGTCAATAAGATTAGGTCGAATGCAATCGGAGCGGATAGTATACCAATTAAATTTGTAAAAATTATTGCACCGTACATATTGCCTACTCTCACTCATGTCATCAATCATAGTATAACAACTTCTTGCTTTCCTGATGCGTGGAAAGTTGCCACGGTGCAACCAATTGCCAAAAACAAGTCTGCATGTAGTCCCGGTGATTTTCGGCCGATCAGCATTTTACCCGCACTCTCCAATGTCCTTGAGATGCTGATGTCTGAACAAATTCATGACCACATTGACAAATTTAAACTGCTGTCTCCGTATCAGTCGGGATTCAGAGCAAAGCATAACTGTTCCACGGCTATCTTAAAAATTCTAGATGACATCAGAACTCCTTTTGACAAAAACCAACTGACTTTGTTATGCCTACTTGACTTTTCAAAAGCTTTTGACTCTGTTAATCATGACCTACTCTGCATAAAGCTAAAAAACTACTTTGGATTCGGGGATTCCGCAACGCGTTTTATGCGGAGCTACTTAGCGGGTAGAACCCAATGTGTCAGGGTTGGCTCTCAGACCTCTGGTCTAAAACCATTGTTAGCTGGTGTACCCCAAGGATCTATCTTGGGTCCGTTATTATTCAGTCTCTTTATAAATGACGTATTTTATGCATGCCAGCATGTACATATACATGCATATGCTGATGACATTCAACTATATCTATCTGGAACTTATGAGGAAACTGGTTATCTCTGTACAAAGTTTAATAACGACTTAAAATTAATATCTGCATGGGCGAGGAGAAACGAGCTATGTCTAAACAGCGATAAATCGTTTGTGCTACCTATAACTAAAAAACGAATAAATTTTTTAAATATACCGCCTCTATATATTGCCGACAAGTGTCTTAAACTTGTGTCAAAAGTAACTAATCTTGGGTTCGTTATTAACACGGGCTTATCGTGTGATGATCATGTTAACTCGATAGTTGGCAAAGTGTACAATATTTTAAGAAACTTACGAATGTCTGCAACCTTTACACCGGTCCCTGTCCGTAGAAAACTTGCTTTACAATTAATAATGCCGATCATCTGCTACCCTGAACTAGTTTACAGTAAATTAAATTCTCACTCTGCTCATAAAATTAATGTAGTATTCAATCATGTAACACGCTATGTGTTCGGGTTAGCAAAATTTGATCACATATCCGGCTGGAGATCGCGTTTATTAGGCTGTGAAATTACCGATTATTTGAAAGCCAGAAACTGTATTTTTCTCTGGCGACTTATTATGTATAAGGAACCGAGCTATCTTTACGACAAGCTTATTTTTCCTAAGTCAGCTCGAATTAATGACTTGATAGTACCGAGTTATAATTATCTATCATCCGCACGGCTATTCTTTGTCAATGCCATTCGTACGTGGAACTCTATTCCAATGCACATTCGCAGTAGTCTGAATAAAAGCAACTTCAAGAATGTCTTATATATGTACTTTCGTTAAAATAAAATAAATATATGTATTGTATTATTATGAGTTTCGCTATCTAATTCCTACTTTCTGCTCAAAATGTAATTCACTTCTTTATTTATAATTTTCTGTAGTATATTTTTAAAAACTTAGCTTTAATAACTATTATACCTTTATTTATTTATTATTCTAAATTTACCTATGATTTGTTGTACTATAAAAGATCATAGATCTTATTGTACTAATTTTTGGCAATAAATGAAATGATAAAATGAAAATGATGAAATGTTTGCTGCTTCTTTGGCGTTGTTGATAGTTTTATTAGGTTCCACGTTTGGAAGCTTTGGAAAGTCCGAGTTATTTTCGTTTAGAATTTGGAAACGATTTCCGAAAAGGCTAGAATATTTCGTTCTTGCTTCATTAATGTGTACATTTTCTATTGTCATTATGGATTTAATTGTGTGCGCTTTAATACGTGCTGGGCAATTTTTGAAAGTTGCTGCATGATCACCGTTGCAATTGACACATTGTTTTTTGATGCAATTTACGTTTGTTTCATGTGCTTCACTGCATGTTGAACATATTGCTGTTGGTTTTTTGCATCGTCCATATCCAATTTTAGTTATAGTATCAACTTCTATTTTATGTAGGT
The DNA here is from genome assembly GCA_963971545.1 of Philophylla caesio. NCBI lineage: Eukaryota > Metazoa > Arthropoda > Insecta > Diptera > Tephritidae > Philophylla > Philophylla caesio. Next base: position 72,079,149 of record OZ020607.1, read on the forward strand.
TTATAAGTTTCGAGATTGTAATCGCATTTATGGGGTTACGCTCCTCAGTCTTGTTGATTTTATCAATGTAGACGGTATAAGGCCCTTTGTGGTTAGTATTATATTCATAGCTCCACTTACTTGATTGTTCATTCGATTCTTTTACCTCCGCAGAATTGTAGTTTGGTTGTTTGTTGTCAATTTTTCCTTTTTTTTGGTACAGTACCCGATCTACTGCTGCTTCTGCTTCTGTTTTTTGCTTTGGCAAAGGGGCGTGCTTGCCCCCTGCCTTCGTAATCCATTGTTAAAAAGATTCTTTTTTTATCTTAAGTCAAATAATGTCTAACTTAGTATATAAAAAAGATTTGTGCACAGTTGGTGATAGATAGATAGATATATTATAAATGAGCGGAATGCACTGCAACCGATGGGTCTAATGTGCCCTCTACGGCTCACATCACAGCACTTCCATAAGCCCCAGCACCTCTAGAAAGCCTAGTATGGTTGTCGAGGGTAATGAGTGTAAGTGTTGCTCATCCGGCCACGGCCGTCCAAAGGCCGTGCCTCTTCTGCGCGCCACAGCAACGCACTTCATGAGTAGATGCTGCGGGGTTTCTGTTTCTAAGTCACAGAAGCGACAGAGGTCGCTTGACCAGATCCCTAGCTTGTGTAGGTGGCCCCTTAGTCTGCAATGACCCGTCAGAATTCCTGTCATGATTCTTAGTTTCTCCTTGGGGAGGTTCATCAGCAACCTGTGCCTTTTCATATTGTATCCCCCAAGGAGAGACTTTGCCTGTCTAAGGCCTGCTATATTGCGCCATTGTTGGTTTCGCAGTCTGTCAGTTTCATCTCTCAGCATTTCTCTCACAGTGCTGCGACATACAGCCAGGATCGGCTCTGGTCCAACCGGAGTAGCTGAGGCTGCTGTCCTGGCTAGCCGAACGGCTTCTTCGTTGCCACCAACCCCTCTATGTCCTGGTACCCAGAGGAGTTGGATTTGGTTCCGCTCCGCCAGTGCATTCAGTCTCTCAAAGCACTCCATGACCAATGATGATTTTATTTCATAGGAGGAGAGGGCTTTGAGCGCGGCCTGGCTGTCGCTTGAAATGAGAATGGTCTCACCGTGGTAAGTCCTTCTCAGGTTAATCTCAGCGCATTCACTGATGGCAAAGACCTCCGCTTGGAAGATGCTTGGGTAGGCCCCCAATGGAACCGAGATGCTGGATCTGGGACCATGGACGCCCGCTCCAATACCTTCGGGAGTCCTGGAGCCATCAGTGTACCATTGTAGGGTGCTTCTCTGGACGTGGTTGTCCAGTATGGATGCACTCCAGATAGCCTTGCTATATATTTCCACTCCAAACTTTCTATCAAACCTTATCTTTTTATGAATCTCATCTCTGGGGAAGCCCAAGAGAGGCAGCAGAGGTTCTAGTCTGTCCTTTGCTTTGGAGGACACCAACTTACCCCTGCCGAAACCTTCTTTTGAGAAGTTCATCAGGGTTCGCTTAGCCACATGGTCGATAGTGACGTGCAGCGGCTTAAGTTCCAGAATCACCTCCAGCGCAGCTGTCGGGCACGTGCGCATCGCTCCGGTAATGCACACGCCCGCCAAGCGCTGTAGCCTGGTAATAGATTGTCTAACCGAGGTCAGGGCACTTCTGGATCCCCAAGCCACTGCACCATAGGTGACCATGGGTCTCACTATCATGATGTACATCCACCGCAGTATTCTAGGGCTGCAGCCCCAGGACTTTCCTGCGAGTCGTCTGCACACCATTAATGCTCCCCTAGCCCTGGACACGGCAGCATCGACATGAGCCTTCCACAGAAGCTTAGAATCTAAGATGAGACCCAGATATTTCACTTCCGTGATGACCTCGACCGCGACCCCCCCCCAGAACTATAACTCTACTACCTAGTAATTTTCTCTTTCTGGTAAAGGGAACGATGGCCGTTTTGGCAGGATTAATATTCAGTCCTACCTCCAAGCACCATTTCCTTGCCAGGTTCAGTCCTCTTTGCACTATGTCAAAGAGGGTGCTCACGAATTTACCCCTTGCAATTATCACTATGTCATCCGCGTATCCTTGATAGCGGATTCCATTACTGGTGAGCTGTAATCCAGAAGTGTTTAATATTGTACTTTAGCACTACACATGCTCTTGGCCTGTCACAGGAGATGTCCCAAATTACCTTGTTACTCCTGTGGTTCAGGCCTCTTACCTGGCCCCTGAAGACCCACGGCTCTTGTATCAGTATAATGCCCAGGTCGTCCGTAGAAAACCTCCTTGCGATGACTGCAGAAGCGGCAACTGCGTGGTGGAGGTTGACCTGGGCTACTGACAATGCTGCATTACTCATAGCACTGGCTCCTCAAGGTCCGAGAGCAGTATATCGCCCTCACTGACCCCGTCCAGCTCGAGTCGCCTCAGATCAAGCTCATCTAGGAGCTCCTCGGAATCGGGAATGTTGATTTCCCGGATGCTGTCTTTGGCTGCATCCTTTGGACTTGGCTGGGCAGACGACTGGGTGCCTAGGCTTTGACACGCTGACGCGTTTGCAGGGGCACAGTCGCGGGAGTAACGGCAACGCCCTTGGTACCAGAGTCCAAAGAACCCTGGGCTTTAGGCTCTTTGTTGCCGGGAGGTTCTCTCCTCCACGGCCTCACCACAACCATGCCGAAACCGTAGTGCAGTATGAAGCCTTCCCTTTTGATGGCGAGGTAAGACCCATCGTCTATTCCCAGATTCAATCTCAGCCCGCCGTCTTCGGTGCTGCTGGAAATTACCCTCCATACTGAGGAATGAATGCCCTCGTTTTGGGTCTTCAGCAGCTGAAGCGCGTACTCCGCTGTTTCATCGGCACTTCTTGGTAGGAAGACCGAAACGTTGTGCAGTGGGGGAATCTGATCCCCCCTCTTCACACACATCACCGGCCCCTTCCACCTTTCCAGTTCGCCGGCTTTCTCGGTTAGCCAACCTACCGTCCTGTCATCCTTACAGTCCACGAGGAGCATTCCCGACCGGAAATACACCCCGTAGAATGACAAGGGAAAGGACGCTCCCTTAAAGACTTCGTGTACAATGGCGTCCTGCAGCTTGTGAGGTCGTCTGAGTTGAGGGCCGCCGCTGGGTAATCTCTCGGCAGCACAGCCACCCGGTGCCCCTCAGGGCCGCCGAGTAGCTGGACTGCTGAGTTGCCTGCGACTGCCCCTCCCCCATCTGGCCCCCCTGACTACCTGACGCCGTATCGGGAAGTGGCGGTTGCTCACGTTGTCTGCTAGACGGTTGCTCTGGAGGAGTAATCAGCTCACTGCCGCGCTTAATAGCTGCTCTGCTAAAGACTGCTTCGATGCAGGTTCCCTGCTTCTCCGCATTTCTGCGGGCGCAGGTCGTTGGTGCCCAGTGGGCTGTTCCCCGCTTCTCTGCTTATTAGCAGGCGCGGTTACACTGGAGTTGATGCTTGGCCCGCTCGTCCGCTCAATGGTGTGCACGGGTGGCTCTCGCGTGCGCTTACGGTCCCTGCGCTCTCGCTCTTCTTTTTCGACCTCCATCCGAACACCTGCAATGGCTCGAGCTTCTTCTAGGGTTTTCCCCTGCTCAAGATGTACCACTTTGCCCCGGCCCCGCTCAACCCCCTGCGGTTACGGTCATCGAGGGCCCCCGGTTGGCCCCGGGGGGAAGTGGAGGTAGTCTTGCCCTGCGGTGCTTTCTTCTCTGCTGCTGCCACCCTGCTGCTTGGGATGTCCGCGAGCCAGAGCGGCTGCGTGACCTTTCCCACCTGCCGCAGATCGCTACCCGAGCGCAACTCACTCCTGGACCTACGCCGGCTTTTTGACCGGTTGCGGTCCGGGCGATGCCTGCTGGGGGCACGTCGTCTGCTAGGGCTTTCTCTCGCTTCGCTCTCTCTGAAATTAGAAGAGTAGACAGTTGGTGATGGTCAAGAACAATATTAAATTCTCACTATTGCCTTTTTTTATTAAATTATTATAATTTTAGCAGTTAGCGTGAAATTTTTTTAGTTAGTTAGCGTCCTTGGCGTTGCCGTATCGAATCTTAATGCACACTTTAATATTGGTTATTCCACTGAATATTACACTATATACACTTAACTACCGTTTGTTAAATGCAAATAATTAACATTTCCGAGCCCGCACAATTAAGAAAATTAATATTTAAACGTTTTATTAATAAATATTAAATAAATAAAAATAACCTAACTTGCAGTGCATACACGCAAACTGGTTGGCACTAACATTAGATGACTGCGTATCCAAAAAGCTTTTCTCAGATTTTGTCTCCGCTCCCTTAACTTCAGTGATCCGATCCCTTCGTATAAGGCTCGGTGCCAGTTAATCAATCTTAAAATGTTAGATACTCGATGAACAATTCTGTCGCTTTCTTATTTATATGACATTATTCATGGTTATGTTGATTGCCCAAGCCTTCTGGAACAAATTACATTTAATTGTCCAATAAGAAACTTTCGTTACTTTCCGGTTTTTCATATTATTCGACACTGAACCAAATACGCGCGCAATGCACCCATTTTGCGGGCTTTGATCGAGTTTAATAATTTTGAACGATTCTCAAATGGTATGTTAGACCTTTCTATCTCTAAGCCAATTTTTATTCAAAATATAAATAAATTGTTAACCTAACTTAGTTTTCTCTACCTGCTAGTCTGTAAGAATTATGTATTCATTAGACCGAATAAATAAATAAATAAATAAAATTTGTCGAGTTATGGGCTTCTCAAGAATAGTAAAATTGAAAATTGTTCTGAAATTATAACAATGCTGCCGTGTTTTATTTCAATTCCATCTTTATAATAAAAAATCGATGTGAGGAGTGTTGCTTGTTCGTTGTTTCAATGGAAAGGGGTGAAACAACTTTTCTATGATTAAGATTTTACATGCCCTAGCTGAGATTCGAACCCCGAACTCAGCGGTATATCGAGTTATAGCACGCACCGCTACCCACTCGACCACAGCGGCCACCTGCATGTCTGTTACTTGGTTCTTATGGAAAATGACTTTTAAAAGATGACGAATTGCAATTTAAGCCAGAGCAAGATTTACAACACTCATTTGGTGGTTTGGGTTCATGCTTGTTCCAACATTAGCTTTACATTTTGTTGGTATGTGCAAACACATACCATATGCGTCCCAGGGTCACCAGCGAGGACACATTGTTTGGGTCTTAAAGTAAAAAACTTAGTTAAACCTACTTTAACGTTCGGATTCTCCTCTTTGAACTTCTCGTAAAGTTCGTCAATGTTGCACATTAGAAGTTGTTTTTGCATGTGTGTTCTTCTTCCATCTTCTAATTTAATAGATATAAACTTTATTTTGCCAGACATTACTCGGCTAATGTCTTCTCGGAGATAAAAACATTTAACCAAGTTTTCGGTTTCGGGTAGTAGTTTGCGGCCACCACGTGCGTTTGTAGTTGAAAAGATGCCGAACTGATCCACTATATTCTTTGCTTTTCTCGCTTGGATGTCCCGAACTCTTCTGCAAGTTTATTTTCACTCCGTGGCTTAAGTGCTATAGTCAGCATCGTGGTCTTCATAGAAGCAGAAGTAGACGGATCATTAAATTTATTTTAGCTGCTTTAAAATTTCTGCATTTTCTATTGCTGAATCCGATTGAGTTAATTCATGTCTGCAACTGTCTACAGGAATGAATGCTTCTTCGCGGGTGTTTTGCGAAAGTTCGCTTGAGGTTTCACTATATTCAACATCTTCATTAGCTGGTATCTCATTTAAAAGTTACAAACACATAAGAATATGCTGGATGCCCCCACTTGTGCGCTAATAGTGCAGAAAATTTCCTAAACTGGAAATGGTAAATGTAGCCATGAAAACCGGTATTGCTTCAGTGTTCTTGAAGAACTTTTCTTATGTTACACGTTCAATTTAAAGTTTTTGTAAAATATGTACATATTCTTTGCATACATCGTCGTCCGGTTAAATTAATGTCGTATGTTCGATTTGAAGACTTGAAAAACCGCAATTGAAGTTTGGATTTTTGGAGTTTCGGAGAATAAATGTTAAATTGTTTTATTTTTATTTTTTATTCTTAATTACTTTGAATGTGCTTCCGAAAAAATAAACGCAAGTAAATACTACCGGCTAAGGAGATTGATGAATTCCCCTTTAAAGATATTCTTAAAAATTATATGCAGTAAATGCTAAAAAGTCAATGCTAGCGACGTAATTCGGGTTTAAGGAAAGCATGGGAATAAGAGAAGCGCTGTTTAGCATATAAATGCTTATCCAGAAGTGTTAAGGCGGCAACCAACACTTGCTCCTATGTTTTATTGACTATGAAAAAGCTTTTGGTCCAACATGGCATACTGATACGCATATGATAGATATAATCAAATATGACATTCAATGCTTTCAAAATGTGTGCTAGGGCCATCGTACAAGTCTATAAGTAAGATAACAATCAGCTGTTGTCCCGGAAATAGCTCCCAGTTGAGATCACCTGCATTCAGAGCACAGTTGTATTTAAAACTACTAAGTACTGACAGAGTTGCATGAAATATAAGTTAACTTTCTTAAAATAGTAGTTAAAATTTGTACTGACTTCCGAGGTAAAGAGCAAGATGCATTAGACATTTAAAAGTGAAAAATAATGAAGAGTTACTCCAGTCTTATTTTATTGTTTTTTTTTAGGAATCTACCTTGTTTTCAGCTTCACTGGGCATTTTGAAGGCACACCTATTCATTTGCAATATGCCGTCAAGTAAGAAGGTTCGTGTCTTTCGCGATACTCCCTTTTGTCATTTTTACTTTTGTCCTTTTTTGATAGAGAGGACGCTAACAAATACGAAGTTGCCACAATGAAAGATGTTACGAAATGAGATAGAGGTCGCTTACTGATCGATTTGGGAGTAAGGTCATATTTTAAATTAGTGAGAATTCAAAGCTGAAATCATTTTTATTAAGTGCCATTTAATATCAAATAATTGACTGGAGTCCCTAATAGAAAGATATCCCAATTGAGTAGCGTCAGAAAGTTTTAACTTACTTTAAGTAAAATCTTAATTTTTTGACTGCGAGTACACCTAAATTAGTTGAAGTCAGTTGCTACAAGTTAAAATATAGTTTAATGCGGACTGATTTTAAATATAATCGCTTTCAGAATCATATCTTATATCAACCAATATTGCATAGTTGTGGTCCGTAATCCTTTCTTGACACGTACATTTAAATTAAATTATGTAGGATTTTAGCGCACTCTTACAACTCTCAACTATTCGACTCAATTTTGATTTTGAAAGCAATCAGATTTTACAAAACCCTGACTGATTAGATAATTATATGTACAAATGTATGTGTTATTACTTTATAGTAATAATAATGTAAGTTATTGTATGTGTTAGACGAGTATATGTAAAGCTCCACTCCAATCAAATACTTAAATCCTACCAATGTAAAATATACCTGACTTCACTCAAACACTTACATTCACATTCATGTTCATATTCACCACACTTTTATTCTTATAATTACAACTGTAAACCTATTTCGTAAAATTAAATAAAGTCAGTCTTTCATCTACCCTCAAACGCAGCGCGTGTGACTTTAAGTATAAAACAGTGCCGACGAGGAAAATTTTTAATTCTTCGGTATACACAAATAAAAAACATTATTAACATGCCGAACGAAAAAAGTAACCTAGAAGCTTTGCTTGAACAACAGCAGCAGTTTACAAAGAACCTGCTGGAACAACAGCAAAAGTGGATGCAATCCTTTATGGAGCGATCAGATGCAGTGGTTCCCACCGTAACGCGGGTGAATCAGCCATGTGTCCGCCATTTCACAACTTTAACAAGGACTTGCAGAATTGGGATTCGTATATCCAACAGTTAACACAGCATTTCCTTGCGTATTCAGTTGGCGATCCTGAGAAGCAAAAAGCGTATTTTTTGTCGTGGATTGTATGAACTGTTAAAAAATTTATTTGGAAACAATAATTTACTTGCATTCTCGTACAAACAGTTAATCGAAAAAATAACGGGGCATTTCCAAACAAAAAGACACATTGTAGCCGCACGTTATGATTTTTTCAAAAGAGCGATAAAAGACTCGCAAACACATAGAGAGTGGGTAGCGGACTTACGGGGAATCGCGCGCGAGTGCCAGTTCGTTTGTTCTGCAGCCGAGTGTACGTCAAATTTTGTCGACGTTATGATCCGCGATCAACTAATGGTGCATACACCGTATGATTCAGTTCGTGTCGCTGCTCTTCAAAAATTAAAACCAACCCTTGAAGATGTGCTTGTTATTGCCGAGACGAATGAAACAACAACGAAGACGGTCGCGACAATAAAAGGTAATAGCCACAACTGTGGCAAAAAAGGTCACATTGTTGTCGTTTGTATGCAAAACAAAACTAACAAAACCCACGACGGTGTGAAAGGTGTTCAAAACAAAAACAAAGCAGCGAGTATGCAAACACAAAGAAACAAAATCAAAAGCACAAATACCGTAGTCTCAATCGAAGCAGTGCATAGTTTGACAGGAATTGTGAAATTTGAAACGAATTCTTTCTTGAAAACATTATTGATGTCGAACTGTTAAACCAAATAATTTCGTTTCAAATGAATTTTGGACAGTTTTAGTTATTAATTACAAAACTTATAAGCAGTTCAATCGTCCGAAAATTTGTAAATGCGATCGTATACTACACGCTTTCGGTAAGCAACCAATTCCAATTTTGGGCGAGTTGCACACAGTCGCAAAATGTGGGAATAAAAGCCAACAAGTGACATTAATTGTGACAACCATTGAAAACTGTAATAACACTGTCCAACAAATGAAGACTTTTTGAATGGAACAGAATAGCGACCCCATAATTCTGAAAGGGTATGTTGAGTAGATCATTTTTGTAGAACAAACTTATGGTCCAGCACGTCTGAGTTTTTTTTTACATTGGGTCAAAGTTTTCATTTTTTGGTCGAAGGGAGCATTATACTATATGAAAAAAATGTTGTAAGTTAATGTCTGAGAGAATTCTTATGGTCAGAGTTGTATTGTGGAATTGTATGAGGATTATTTTTGTGGAAGATCTTAACCCTCTAACTAATCTCTTTATGGGTCAATTTGACCCTTTTTTCGAGAAAATCAAAAAATATCCTTTAAAAAATGACATTTAAGGATTAAAATATTCTACGAAAATGTTTGGCGGAAAATTTTAGTGGGGGTCACCAAAGACACCATTGTTGTAAATAAAGCTCTTTACGATTAATTGGCAAAATTACACGCCAACATATACAAAGCAGGTGAAAACGTCGTCAAGTTCGGCCGGGCCAAACACTGAGTTCTCGCGTCTAGTCAGCTGTGACTTACAAATCGGGTGTGATAAAATTAAGCATAATTGAGCTACTAAGCAGTACATATCGGGTGTGATTTTTACTAAAATTAATATAAAAAAGAACAATTAAAGCTTAAATAAGCATGGCGGATTCTGTTTGCAAATTAAGAGATTGGTTTTGTTTTATTTGTGGACATTTTGCGCACCATCAAAGCAGAAGAAATATACTCCCTACAATTGAAGAACCATATTTTCTTATCTTTGGAATACGATTTTTATGTGAAGCTTGGATACCAAAAACTGTATGTACTACTTGCGAAAGTGGTCTTTTGACCTGGTACTAAGGCGGTACTAAGGCGCTGCCATTTTCTGCGCCTATTATATGGATTGAACCTAAAGATCACAAATCATATACATATGTACATGCTATTTCTGCGTAAATTACAAATTTGGTAGAAGCCAAAGGCACTACGCGATAATGACATACGAAGCAATAAATAATGGCATTTTACCAGAAGTGCGCTGTGAAGGTTTTCCGGTGCCTCAACCACCTACACATACATTTTCGGCCAATATGACATACGCCAATACAGAAATAACAGCCGCGGTTGAAAACATATCAGATATAAGTTACTTGCCTCCTGATGGTTTAAACATATGTCCTAATTTGATAGACCAAGCTTATTTTGAAGATCTTGTAAGAGATTTAGGACTAACAAAAGAGAAAGCTGAAATATTATGTTCCAGATTGAAAAACAGGAATTTGATAAAAGCCGATGTAAAAGTTACATCGCCAAGAAAAAGACACGCCGATCTGGAAAGTTATTTTAAAAAATCAGAAGAACTTGTGTACTGTTGCAGTATTGTAGAGGTTCTAAAATATATAAAGCTTCCACTGGACTCTTCCGCTTGGCGACTATTTATAGATAGTTCAAAACACAGCTTAAAAGCAGTTTTACTGCACAATGGAAATCAGCATCCATAAATACCGGTTGCGTATTCCACAAAAAAGGAGGAAACATACGCAAATATTTCAAATCTCTTAAATAAAATTGAATACTTTAAATATAAATGGGTAGTATGCGCAAACTTCAAAATGATTGCAATATTGACTGGAATGCAAACAGGATACACAAAATACACAGTGTTACAAAATGGAAAAAATTGAATGAACTTTTAAAGTGACATATTGGAAATTGTTCACCTGGTCGAATATAACTCAAAACGGTTTTTGGAAAATTTGTAACACCCTCAAAATCTTGCTTTACCGTTAAAAAACCATTCTTCGGAAGTGTACGCGCTAATCTTTTCATTGCTTGGCCATTTCTTTACCGATTTTCAATATGAAATATGTTTTGGAAAGGTAAGGATTATACCTTTAAAGGTAAGGATTATACCTTTAAATAAAGATCTATTTTTTGAGCTAGCGTGTTGTAAGTTTTCATCGGGTAAACTTGGAAAATTTGTTTTTTCTTTATTTCAGTATTTTACTAAAAATATATCAAGTATGAGGAATTATTTTGAAAGTACATTCATGTCCAAAAATTTTGAGTGCTCATGTAATGAAATCGGACAAAAATTGACGAAGCTATTAAATTTTTTCTGCTATTAAATAAATTTACCTTGCGAAAAGTTTTTTTTTTTTTTAATTTTTCTACTTTGACCGCATTTCATTGCGTTATTTTACTAGAAACATAGCAAGTATGAGGAATTATTTTAAACACATTCATTTCCAAAAATTTTGAGTGGTCATCTAATAAATTTACGCCGTCAATTCAACCTTGCGACCGCTTCGCAATTATATTGTGTAATAAGTGTGGTAAAATGTGTGATAGGCGTAACAAATTTTGTTACGCCTGCGGTCTATTTGTTGATAAGAAATATCGGTTCGATTTAAGAACAAATAAAGCTGTGGTTGAAGCGTTCAACCTCTTTTTCAGTTGCTCATACGTGGAAAGTGCTTGGTATGAACCCGAATATATTTGTTTGATGTGCTGTACAACATTAAAACAATGGAAAACCGGTAAATGCGATGACCAGCGTCTGCCGTTTGTAACTCCTATGGCTTGGCATTATCAAATATATCACAAGCCGGAGGATTGCTACTTTTGCCAAACAAAAATCACTGGTCACCACTAAAAAAGTCGCCACCTCATAGAATATGCCAATGTGTTGACTGTATCGAAACCGATTCCAAGAGGAAAACAAGATCAGCGAACTAAAGACAAAAATCCAGATACATTTCCTGATTCAAGCCACAAATCTTCTAATGAGGGAAATGACGAACCGTACCTTCCAACCAAAGCAATAGAAACGGAACGTCATTTCGTGTCAAATCACGATTATTGTGATCATGTGCGGGATATGGATCTGTCTATAAGACAGACAGAGATTCTGGCCTCCAGATTAAAGCAGTGGAATATAGTAGAGAGTAACTTTAAAGTAACGTCTGCACGAGACAGAGACCTATCTTCGTTCGAACACATTTTCAAAGCTGATGACACCAATAACAAACTAGTTTATTGCGTTGATGTGGATGAATTGTTTGCTGCACTCGATCACGTGCACTGTCCACAAGATTGGCGATTATTTCTAGACGGTTCTTGCAAAAGTAAGTATTTAATGTGTTATGAGTGTGAGAGAACTAAATTTGAATACAATTTATCAATTCATTTTCAATTGACTAACATCGTAGGTCTGAAAGCAGTATTGCTGCACAACAGAAATGAATTGCCATCAATTCCAGTGGCATACGCTACTGATATGAAAGAGACTTATCAAACGATGGAAAAAATTCTACGATTGCTTAAATACAATAAATTTCGCTGGCAGATTGTCTCGGACCTTAAAGTCCTGACAATTCTACTTGGAATGCAAGGTGGCTACACTAAATAACTTTGTGCCGAAACTTTCTTGGAAACACGAGAAGTTCAAATTACGTTGAGGTGGTCCATGAATTTTTGGAAGCTTATGGAGAAATGGGATGCAACATGTCTATAAAAATTCACTTTTTGCATTCTCATTTGGAATTTTTCCCGGATAATCTTGGTCAATTCAGCGACGAACAAGGTGAAAGATTTCACCAAGAAATCTCCAACATTGAAAAACGGTTTACAGGAAAGAAACAAGTTAGGATGATAGCTAATTACTGCTGGTCACTCAAACGTGAAACAGATGACTCGTCTTTTAAACGCAGAAGATCAAGCAAACATTTTTAGCTATAAAGTTATTTAGCATTTTAATGATTAATTTTTTTTTATTTTCAGTCACAATAAAAATTTGAAGTTGAAAGATAATCAAAATGTATGAATTTTTAAATATGGTCATCATCTAAAATAATTTAAATAGTAATAACTCTGTCAATTTCCAACCGATTTTCGATTGAAATAGCAGTACTAAATTCACTTTAATAATGTTGTCTTTGATAGGCACCTTTCTGAATTAAGACTATCGTAAAATCGTAGTCAAAGTTTCAAAATTAATTTTTTTTTTATTAAGTTACGATATTTTTTTTTCTGTAGCTTCGTCAGTTCTCGTTTGATTTTGATGAGTTATACGCCATTAAAATAGCGATTTGTCACCTTTCAAAATATATAAACAACTTTTGAATCGGATGAAAATTCGCAAAGATATTGATGATTGACTAGCGAATGACCTCAAAAACAGTTTTTTGGCCCTAAAATGAGATTTTGGGGGTGTTTCGCAAATTTCAAGTATACAGTTTTTCTTAGTTTTATAAGGCCTAACGCCTAGGCTAGGTCTCTTTCAAAGTTCATTTTCAGTGTTACACAGTGATATATGTGCTTTCTTTGTAAATGGGATTCACGTGCTACCAGCAGCCATTATCATATTAAATATTTCGAAGAACGTAAAGAAAATATTATTGGTGACTTCAATGTAATCCATGAATCCCTTGTCCCAAAAGATAAGGTCATACTTCCACCGCTGCATATTAAGTTGGGCGTGGTGAAAAATTTTATTAAAAGTTTAAATACACAAGGAAATGCTTTCAAACGCATTCAAACAATTTTCCCCAGATTATCTGCAGCACAATTAAAAGAAGGTAAAATACGGTTTTAAGAAATAATTTATTTCATTTAATGTAAATTACCTGTTCTAGGAATGCTCGTTGGACCCAAAATAAGAAAATTATTACAAGATGAAGAATTTTATGGTCATCAGTCGGATATGCAAAAGACAGCATTTGACTTTATGCAGCTGGTTATATCAGAATTCCTTGGAAACTCAAAAGCACAAAACTATGCAGAAAATATTGAAAGCATGCTAATCGGTTTTAACAATATTGGCGTTAAGATGTCCCTAAAGCTGCATTTTCTGCATTCTCATCTAAATTTTTTTAAAGAAAACCTTGGAGCGGTTTCAGATGAACACGGTGAAAGGTTTCATCATGATATAAATGTATTGGAAGAAAGATTCAAAGGGAAATCCCAAAGTGTAATGCTTGCTGAATACGTATGGGGCTTGTACAGAAACCTTGACACATCGGAACATTCACGTCAAGCTAAATACCGGAAAGCATATTAAGTTTAATGCTGAAGCAAAAAAATAAATATGTATGTACATACTACATATAATAAACCACTATTAAAACAAAATTATATTTTTTTATAGAAGTTGGCGTGTAATTTTGCCAATTAATTGTAAAGAGCTTTATTTACAACAATGGTGTCTTTGGTGACCCCCACTGAAATTTTCCGCCAAACATTTTCGTAGAATATTTTAATCCTTAAATGTCCTTTTTTAAAGGATATTTTTTGATTTTCTCGAAAAAAAGGGTCAAATTGACCCATAAAGAGACCAGTTAGAGGGTTAAGATCTTCCACAAAAATAATCCTCATACAATTCCACAATACAACTCTGACCATAAGAATTCTCTCAGACATTAAAGGTGGCTGTAAACGGTGAGAGTAATTCTTATGAGAATGACGTAATTGGTCTCATTGAGAATGAGAATGCGTCTATGTTGAGAATGAGAATGCGTTCTCAACGCTGTGTACACGATGAGGATGAGGCAAATTATACATTCTCATAAGAATTACTCTCACCGTTTACAGCCACCTTAACTTACAAAATTTTTTTCATATCGCTCATTTGCTGCAAGACCGGCATAAGTCAAAAAAATCGATTTTCCAGAAAACGCGTTAAAAGTTTTCAACTGACTCCAACCTTACACGGAAAACAGGAAATCCTACAATTTCAAAACAAACCAATTCAGTATAATATATTTAACATATCCATAAAGGAAAATCAACACCAAGTATCCATTTATGGGTATTTCCTGAATAAGAACCAACTTTCCTTTGCATAATGACGTTATTGTTGCAAAAATATATTCAGTAGAGAGTCTTAAGTTATAATGTGTCATTATTGTTGAGAAAAAAACAATAAGTTCGTATTAATTCATTTTATTTTCAGTCTTTTGAACTTAAAATATACATATTATGTACTTATGAATATCATAAAAATAAACATAAAATAATTATAATTCACAGTCTTTTGTACTTAAGAAATTAAGGACTCTTCAACATCTTTTCATATTAAGTTATAATTCATAAACGAAAAATGTTAATTTTCTACTTCAAGTAATTAAAAAATAATAACTAAATACCAAAATATATTGGTGACGAAACTCTGACTATGAAATGTTTACAAGTTATCATAAAATGGCTTATAAAAATTTGGAATAAGTTTTTTTCTAATCAACTGATTAATATCGGCTCTCTTATTTTCTGGTATACTTGGTTTAGTATGAAAAGCTTTGTTTAAAGAAATCGCTTTTGCTTGCGTCTTTTTTTTAATAACAATCGCTTCCTTGAACTTTTTGTCAGCGTAATTGGTCTTATAAAAAACAGAATTTGGGGATTCTCGTTGAACTCGAATTATTTTTAATAGCGATAATTTCAAATCTGTCATATTTAATGAACCGATGTCATTTGCCAGTTTTTTTAAATCTAAAAAATCCTCAAAGCATAGCTCGATAACATTAAATGGGTCTCCTTTTTTCTTTGCCGATCGAATTAATGATACAAATCCTTCAGTTGTATAAATGGGACCACTTTTGAGAATACGCTTGGTTTCTCTCTCGATTAAAGAATGAGCTGAATCGCCTTCATTTTGTGTATGGCCTTTGATAAGGTACTTGTGGGTGATTGATTTTATACCCAAATAGCCCACGGCGTATAAGTACATGGCAATCATGAATTTGTTTTTTTGCTGTCCGGCGCAGTTATCCGAATAAAATATTATTTCAGCGTCTTCAGTGGTCGACAAATTTCTAATATATTGTAGAACGCACGTTCCTAATTAATTAACTCCACGGCGTCCATTGGCTTCGGCCCATACAAAGCATTGGCATTTATTCGTTTTGATGTCATATATAGTGAAGTTGAAAACATTTAGTTTTGACTTGTAATAAAATGCGGAGACATCGCCCTTAGGTAATTGCATGACAGCTTGCAAATCAGACTGCTACAAATACGTTCGTATCTTCTTTTTCTCTTCTTTTTTCATCTCTTGCCAAATTTTTTTCATACAAGTGATTTTCATACATTTTTTTGTTAGTAATTTTCTCCACTTCATCCATGTTGCTGTATGATGTACATTCTTCACACAAATCTTTTTTTGGTACGAAAAATGATATGTTGAAATCCTCCGTAAAAGTTCTATAGAAATAAATGTAGTTGCAAAACGGCTCATTTTTTTCTTTACACATGTCTACGTAATCGTTATATATGCTTGTTACGGTTTTGCTTCCTTCAATATAGGTTTTGGATGTGTTTGCTCTTGTGTAATGACTTTCAATTTTTGCTATTTTATTTACGATTCCTTAATTGCAGCTTTTAATTTACGATCATGTTTTTTCTGTTTCCCGTGCTTACCTCTTTGGTCGGGTTCTAATATTTGGTTAGCGAGTTTTTGATGCTTATCCAATACGGTTCTAATTGAACGATCGGTGATATCCAGGGTGTTTTTAAAAAACACTTTGCAAACGCGCACAACCTCATCACCTTTTTTGAAAAAAAAAACGCATTATTGTTCTGGCTCAATTTTTTGCATACATTTGTCGATATATTGTCTTTGCTTTTCTATGTCACCAAGGGCCCAGTATAAGTTAAACAAATGTTTTCGTTCGTCATCACTAAAATTTTTGTAACATTCAAGCTTACAAGTCCCAGCACATGTAGTTTTCATTCATCTTGCAGGTTTAACTTTTTTCATCAGCGTATGTGATTCATACTCCATTCCACTATTTCTTTTCTTTTTAATTATGTTTCTCTTCCATTTTTCTGGCTGTTTTGCTCTTTTTTTCCCCCTTTTCAATGGACTATTCGGAATTATGGAGGGACTTACCATTTCTGAAGTTGAAGTGCCAGGTTGTGAATCACCGAGTGATGGTGCCGCGTAAGAAATCGATGTGCTATCAACACTTTGCTGTACAACTGTACTAGCGGTGTCACGCGGACAATTTTTCAAAACAGTCGTAGAATTGGTTGATGGATTAAATGTTTCATCGTTGCTATCCTCACTATCACTTTCTTGCTGCGGTGATTTTGGGCAGTGTGTTGCATCAGCCACGGAGTGGTCAAAGTCTTCCGAAAAAGAGGATGATCGGGATAAACTCGAAGATGATTTGCTGCTATTGCAGTTTGACATTTTAAAATAACCTTAAACAAAACTTTTATTATTATGATCGTGCGTTTTATTCATACATAGCTATATTTTTTATCAGCAATAGCATCATATTTTGTGTTAGTAAGAGCTCCAAACTCACGTGGCCGTCTTACGATAAAAGGCGCACATCAAACCTTCTGGGGCTAAAGAGAAGCGAAGTCTCTGCCTTAACAAGAACCCTCACAGGGCACTGTCTAATTGGTACTCATGCGAAAAGACTAGGAGTAAATGCTCCGGAGCACTGTCGCAGTTGCGACGAAGAAGAAGAAAACGTGGAACACCTACTTTGCCAATGTCCAGCTTTAAGCAGAAGAAGACTTCGCACGCTTGGCAGACCAACTCTACAAAGCCTCGCGGAGATAGCGCTAATAAACCCAAAAGCACTGTCGAAATTTATCAAGTCAACAAAATGGTTTGAACCCGATGTGCAGGAGAATTGAGAAGCGACCTCGCATATGGCAGTACAATGGGCCACGCTAGGCCTAAGTGCAAGGGAGGGTTCTCTTCCCAGCCATTCCAACCTAACCTAACCTAACCTAAGAGCTATTTATTGTTACTGTTAATAATTCTATATTCAACAACGACACATTTTGTTATAATGTAAAATGCTAACTGTTTATTAGTCATTCTTTTATATGTAATAACGTCATATCACGAAATACTTAAGTTGACGATAGTATTTTTATCAACAATAACGTCATATTTTGTAATATACCAAGTTTCAATTAAATCAAACTTTTCAACAAGATAGTCATAACTCAAATTATCGCTGTGTACTTGAAAAAATCTAGATTTCACGAAGAACTCCACAACACAAAATAGGCCTCTGTTTGAGAAAGCCAAACGATCTTAACACGACGGGAGCAGTGGCACAACTGAGATATGTCGCTCTCACGTAAAAAAAAAGTTGAAACAGATAAAATGAAATAACGGCATATTCTCTTCTCAAGCGGAGCATATAAGAGGTATTCATATGAATTTTTCACTCAACATGAAGTATGATATAACAAACAATTCTGCAGCATTAACTCAAAAATCACGTTTTTTGATGTATGCCGGTCTTGTAGCAAATGAGTGATATAGTATAATGCTCCCTTCGACCAAAAAATGAAAACTTTGACCCACTGTAAAAAAAAAAATTAGACGTGCTGGACCATAAGTTTGTTCTACAAAAAATGATCTACTCAACATACCCTTTCAGAATTATGGGGTCGCTATTCTGTTCCAAAAATGCTGTTGGACAGTGTAATTTGTTCGGTTTAGATCTTTTTCATGTATTCGGGTTTGAAATTCTTAAAGTTTCGAACTTAGTTGAGGAAGCAGCTCCTCAGATAGCAGAATTGTGTGAAAAATACAAAGAGGTGTTCGAACCTGCTCTCGGTGTCATAAAAGACTTTAAAGCCAGTGTTGTTTTAAAACCCAATGCCACACCAAAGTTCTTTAAATCTAGAAAAATACCGTTTGCACAAATAGCTAAATTCAAAGCTCAAGCAGATAGACTCACAAAAGCAGGCATTTGGAAACTCATTAAATTTAGCAACTGGGCATCTCCCATTGTACTTGCGACCAAGCCAGATGGTACACTACGTAATTGTGGCCATTTTAAGCAAGCAGTCAACGCCCAAATTGACATTGAGCAGTACCCACTACCAACACGCGACTCACTTTTACACACAGTATGCCACGGAAAACATTAAAAAAAAAATTTATTTAAAGGACGCATATTTACAAATGATGTTTGACGATCCTTCGAAAAAAGTAATGGTTGTAAACACGCCCCTTGGTCTGTTTCAGTACCAACGGTTACCATACGGTATAGCAAGCGCTCCAGCAATATTCCAACGTTACTTAGAACAACTTCCTAATGGTATTGAATGTTCCGGAAACTATTTAGATGATATACAAAATGTCACAGCGCCAACAATCAAGCAACATTTAGGCCGAGTCTAACAAAACCTAAAAATACTACAAGACAACGGAATAAAATGTAAAAAAGAGAAATGTTCATTCCTTCAAAACCGAAATACAGTACTTAGGCCGTCGCATAAGCGCTAATGGAGTTCTTCCTGACTAGTCAGGACTTTAGGCAGTCAAAGATCTCAAGCCTTCTGCTCATCTGCGAGAACTTGAAGCGTTTTTGTGCAAAGTGAACTATTATCACAACTTCATTTCAAACTACTCACAGTTAGCTGCACCACTAAACCCACTTCGCCAAAAAAATGTTCCATTTGAATTTGGCCCACAACAGTAGCAAGCTTTTACAGCTTTAAAAAATCAAATTTTAAATGCTATGCAACTACTAGCTCTTTTTAAAGAAGATCTACCACTAGTCCTCGCCACCGATGCATCTTCCTTTGATATTGGTGTTGTACTGTCGCACGCCCAACATGATGGCAGTGAGCGGCCGATCGCTTTTGCATTTTTCGGAGTAAAGCGTTTTAATCAGTATCTTTACGGAAGAAAATTTATTCTCATCACATACCATAAGCCGTGGGTAACTATTTTCAATCCGAGCAAACATCTGCCTTTGCTGACAACCAATAGGTTACAACGTTGGGCCGTTAGGTTAATGGCGTATACTTTTGACATAAAGTACCGCACGACAACAGCTCATGGAAATGCGACTACCACTGAGCACAGAATTCAAATTCAAATTATATTTATTGAGACCAAAATAAAAAAACAATTATACAAATTATTTACAAAAGAAGATAATTAACTTAAGACTGTACATATTTTATGTATTTTGGAACGATTTTCCGTCGATCCTTGTCAAATTTGGTTTTGAAACAAACCGGTTTCGGCGTTGTGCCATCTTCAGTGTTATTTTTCGTTCTGTTTAGTTTACGTCTGGCGGTCCCTATTTATTGTGTTTTGTCCTTCGTAGGTATCGGTATCTATCGTTAACTAGCAGCCAACAAATGTTTGTAGGTGTATGCTACCTGAGTTTAGGGTTTATTTGTCAGCGTGAAGTTTTTTCTTCTACGGTTGCCAATATATATAGGATATAAAAAAGATCTGATAGACAAAATCAGAAGAAACAATGGGACCCCAAAAACAAGCGATAAGGTTAAAGACGAAAAGACATGGACAGTATTAACTTATACAGGAAAATCGACACTTAAATTAGCAAATTTTTTAAAAAAACACAACATTCACACAGCATTTAAAACAGTAAACAACTTAGGACGAATACTACGGACAAGTACAAATACAGAGGACTCACTAAACAGCCAAGGCGTATACCAACTGACCTGCGAATGCCAATACAGCTACATAGGACAAACAGGACGTAAAGTAAGAACAAGGTTCCGCGAACACATAAGGGATTACAACAAGAAGTCACGGAAACAAACCACAACACCTTAATCGAACTTTGCAAATCACATGTTCCACAGCAAATGTACACCAGCAAACATTAAGAAGCCCGTAAAGGTATTGCATGTGCAGCAAAAATGTCGGCGCCTAAACGCACTGGAAAACATGGAGATAAACAAACAGAAAACTTTTGACGGAAGAATAATAAACGAACAGACGAACACCAACTCGGACGTAATATTTGAGCCATTGAAACTTATTTACAAAAAAACAAAGCACGAACTTAGGTACTACCAAAGAAACTAACGCACAGGACCAACACAAAACATCCCACAGGACAAAAATTACTGACTTCTACCTACCCATGCATACCACATTGGCAACCGTAGAAGAAAAAACTTCACGCTGACAAATAAACCCTAAACTCAGGTAGCATACACCTACAAACATTTGTTGGCTGCTAGTTAACGATAGATACCGATACCTACGGAGGACAAAAAACAATAAATAGGGACCGCCAGACGTAAACTAAACAGAACGAAAAATAACACTGAAGATGGCACAACGCCCAAACCGGTTTGTTTCAAAACCAAATTTGACAAGGATCGACGGAAAATCGTTCCAAAATACATAAACTTTCAACCTTGTCGGAGTAAAAAAACTACATATTTTATCTTAAACAAATGTTTTTGAAAAAAGATCTTAATCTATAGAAAAAAAGTTACAATAAACGCTTGCTCCCGGCAATTTTTAAAAGTATTCTGAGGGCTACAACTTAATCTTAAAACTGACTTCAACCTATTTTATAAAGAAATCTTTCCACCTATAATAAATAAATAAAGCTTATGCTTATACTAGCCCCTGTGTGAACCAGGTGTTGATTTTACATAAAAGTTTGAGCAGAAGGCTTCTGGGTGATTAACATCATTTATTATATTTCCCTTACTAATACCAAGTGGAGACAAATACTTGCTGTTGACCCAAGTATGGCCTGATTGCGACAAGATACCATCAGAAATCAATGGATTGTCACAATTCTGAACATGGTCGAAGAACCTTAATATTGCTCTTATTGCATATTTATTAAAAGGGAGTACTTTTGAATTTGAATATATGTACATATTATTTGATTACCTTTTTTTAAAGTTAATAAAGTTTTTATTTAAACAGAATCTAATAATTTTACGTTGAAATATTAAAATTTTTTTCATCAAAGAAGGCGAAAAATGAAACCAAATCGACCAAGCGTACATTAGGACTGGACGGAGAGCGATTTTATAAATCAAAATTTTAGTGCTTGTGCTTAAACTTATGTTTTTCATTATCATAAGTGCATAAAAACGGTTATTACACTTTTTTATCATGTCGTTAGCATGAAAATTGAATTTAAATAAGTTAGTGCATGTTACTCCAAGATATTTCATTTGATTCTGAAAACGAATATTATGACCATTAAGATTTAAAAACAGGTCTCTACTCTCCTTTACAACCCCTCTAGGTCCCTTACCTGACGCATTTCTGATGTAGATAGGTACAGTTTTGGCCTCATTTATCCTAACCCCCCAATATTTATAGAAATTATTAATTTTTTCCAGATGATTCTCTACCATTCGCATCGCCACGGTAGGGAATCTGTTATGAGCATAAACTAAAGAATCATCAGTGTACAGAATACTTACTGAATTATTGTGACTATGTGGAGAATCAAACATAAAAATATTGTAAAGCAAGGGAGCTATAATAGATCCCTGTGGAACACCTCAATTGCAAACTCCAAGGTCCGATGAACAATCATTAATAAGCCCACTGAGCACAGACGAAAAGTACGACATGCAAGAGGCTTGCTAAAATCTCATGAGTCTAACACCGCCAATAAACGCAATGTGATCAAGATATTTTGCCGTATTTTAATCGAAGATTTGAATTAACCATAATCAAAAATATGTTATGCTTACACACAGATGTCAACCGTATTGTCATTCCACGCTCATTGCAGCAAAATATTCTACAACTTCTACATGAAGGACATTGGGGAATAATCCGAATGAAGCAGGTAGAACGACACATGTGTGGTGGCCAGGCATCGACATTAAAATAACACAACATACAGCCAGACGCGATCCATGTAAGCCCAATAATCCTGCCCCAGCCCGAGAATACCAGAGCTGGCCAAAAGTTACTACTGCAGAGAGAGGGAAAGAATACACAGCGATTTCGCCGGTCCAATTTTTGACTCAATATGGCTTATTTGCGTAGATGCGTATTCACAGTTTCCATTCGTTACGCAAATGTCATCGATCACCACCGAAAATAATATCACAGCATTATCAGCCAATTTCGCGATTGAGGGATACCCTAACACCCTAGTTACCGATAATGGGCCTCAGCTGACTTCAGAAGCCTATCAGCTATTTTGTAAATTGGTAAAGAAGTCGTTTGAAGTGCCTTGGTCCCACGATATTTGGCTAGACTCCACTCTTGATGGTTCTTTAGCAACGTTCTCCAAATGGGGCTTTAGTTGGGAGGCAATCACCACCCCCAAATATTTTATAGCGGGCTTGGTCGTGATGATGTCTGTCCCCACGTGAATATTCAGAGACTTCACGGCATTTTGCTGCTTAACAAAACCCCTTAAGCCATCGTTAAGTGCATTTATTTGAGTGAAATTTTGATCTTTATTGCGGCTTCGGGGTTTTCTAAAACCGAATTGTTCTAATACATATAATCCTTTTAAGAAATTTCCTAATAATGCATGAACATTCATAACTGATTAAGGGTAGTTTTGTGCAAATATACATATAAAAATAATACTATTACATATCATATACATATGTACATATGCACGTATATCTGCTGTCTCTGCAGATATTTAAAACTCAGCATCCATCCTGAGGGCCATTTTCTCTGTATTGAGACCTAAAAGCAGTAATAAGGAATTCGAAAACCAAGGCATAGCTATATTTTTAAATTATAATTACTTATAATAAATGGTTGTTCATTTTTCTGTTGGCCTAGTAAAATGTTTATATATTTTATAATTTTATTGAGCTCAAGGCCAGTTTATGGAAGATTTGTTTAGTGAAAAAACAACAACAGCTTTTAATGGTTGAAGTTATAGTACTATTTCGGAAATCACCACATTTCCTCATCAGACTTCTTTTTGATTATTAAATTAAATTATTTTTAATTTAATTTTCATAACCACTTCTCTCAGGCTTTGAACCCGGGAGCTCGGAGTTGCAGAGCCAATACGCTACCTATTGTGCTACGCTAGCCGAGTTGGCTGTTGTGTTTATTTCATCTTCCTTAAACAAACTAACTACAAACAAGAGCAACTGATCTGCCGCTATTTAACTTGTTTGTGTAGTTGTTGTTTGTGTTTTTATTTTGCAAATTCTGTTTTTTATTTTACATTATATGCATTTCTAAGGCGTGCTCATCCTTGTCTATAAATGGTTGTTCATTTTTCTGTTGGCCTAGTAAAATGTTTATATATTTTATAATTTTATTGAGCTCAAGGCCAGTTTATGGAAGATTTGTTTAGTGAAAAAACAACAACAGCTTTTAATGGTTGAAGTTATAGTACTATTTCGGAAATCACCACATTTCCTCATCAGACTTCTTTTTGATTATTAAATTAAATTATTTTTAATTTAATTTTCATAACCACTTCTCTCAGGCTTTGAACCCGGGAGCTCGGAGTTGCAGAGCCAATACGCTACCTATTGTGCTACGCTAGCCGAGTTGGCTGTTGTGTTTATTTCATCTTCCTTAAACAAACTAACTACAAACAAGAGCAACTGATCTGCCGCTATTTAACTTGTTTGTGTAGTTGTTGTTTGTGTTTTTATTTTGCAAATTCCGTTTTTTATTTTACATTGTATGCATTTCTAAGGCGTGCTCATCCTTGTCTATAAATGGTTGTTCATTTTTCTGTTGGCCTAGTAAAATGTTTATATATTTTATAATTTTATTGAGCTCAAGGCCAGTTTATGGAAGATTTGTTTAGTGAAAAAACAACAACAGCTTTTAATGGTTGAAGTTATAGTACTATTTCGGAAATCACCACATTTCCTCATCAGACTTCTTTTTGATTATTAAATTAAATTATTTTTAATTTAATTTTCATAACCACTTCTCTCAGGCTTTGAACCCGGGAGCTCGGAGTTGCAGAGCCAATACGCTACCTATTGTGCTACGCTAGCCGAGTTGGCTGTTGTGTTTATTTCATCTTCCTTAAACAAACTAACTACAAACAAGAGCAACTGATCTGCCGCTATTTAACTTGTTTGTGTAGTTGTTGTTTGTGTTTTTATTTTGCAAATTCTGTTTTTTATTTTACATTATATGCATTTCTAAGGCGTGCTCATCCTTGTCTATAAATGGTTGTTCATTTTTCTGTTGGCCTAGTAAAATGTTTATATATTTTATAATTTTATTGAGCTCAAGGCCAGTTTATGGAAGATTTGTTTAGTGAAAAAACAACAACAGCTTTTAATGGTTGAAGTTATAGTACTATTTCGGAAATCACCACATTTCCTCATCAGACTTCTTTTTGATTATTAAATTAAATTATTTTTAATTTAATTTTCATAACCACTTCTCTCAGGCTTTGAACCCGGGAGCTCGGAGTTGCAGAGCCAATACGCTACCTATTGTGCTACGCTAGCCGAGTTGGCTGTTGTGCTTATTTCATCTTCCTTAAACAAACTAACTACAAACAAGAGCAACTGATCTGCCGCTATTTAACTTGTTTGTGTAGTTGTTGTTTGTGTTTTTATTTTGCAAATTCTGTTTTTTATTTTACATTATATGCATTTCTAAGGCGTGCTCATCCTTGTCTATAAATGGTTGTTCATTTTTCTGTTGGCCTAGTAAAATGTTTATATATTTTATAATTTTATTGAGCTCAAGGCCAGTTTATGGAAGATTTGTTTAGTGAAAAAACAACAACAGCTTTTAATGGTTGAAGTTATAGTACTATTTCGGAAATCACCACATTTCCTCATCAGACTTCTTTTTGATTATTAAATTAAATTATTTTTAATTTAATTTTCATAACCACTTCTCTCAGGCTTTGAACCCGGGAGCTCGGAGTTGCAGAGCCAATACGCTACCTATTGTGCTACGCTAGCCGAGTTGGCTGTTGTGTTTATTTCATCTTCCTTAAACAAACTAACTACAAACAAGAGCAACTGATCTGCCGCTATTTAACTTGTTTGTGTAGTTGTTGTTTGTGTTTTTATTTTGCAAATTCTGTTTTTTATTTTACATTATATGCATTTCTAAGGCGTGCTCATCCTTGTCTATAAATGGTTGTTCATTTTTCTGTTGGCCTAGTAAAATGTTTATATATTTTATAATTTTATTGAGCTCAAGGCCAGTTTATGG